>SNQJ01S0069999.1:0-38802 GCA_010110895.2 Picea sitchensis
TTTTACATTAGTAGGCTCTCCTTTCTGAATATCCCACATCCAGACTAACTCTCCCTCCTTGTATTTTCGGATCTTGCATCTTTCATCTCCTTGAATCACCCTGGTATATTGTACTGAGGGAGGTGGGTTGGCTTCTGGAGTAATTTTTTCTTGTTGGGATGGATGTATCTGAACTTTATCTTCGCTTTTTGGTTTTTTCAATATCTTGACCGTCCCTATTTCCTTGTTTTGAAATTGATCTAGAAGTTGTTGGTACTCTTCTTTCTTGGGCCACTCAATTTGGTCAAACTCTTCTTCGGTATTGAAAGGAATATCTTCCGGAGAGTAGTTCTGAAGAGTTTGTATCATCCTTTTGCGGTTCATTCTTAGCAGGGGCAACGTCATTCACATGTGTTCCAGTCAGTGGTACATTGAGCAATCGTCTTGTTGTCCCATCCTTCAAAGGTAATTGCAAAAAGGTGAGATCCATTTCAAGAGACCCTCCTATCATTGCACCAAATTTTCTAGACAGCAGCATTCCCCACACATCTGGGACATCAACAACTATTATATCTATGTGAACCATCTTGTCGGGAAATTCCTTCAATCATACTTCAATGTTCTCAATTACACCATGTGTGGGTATAGACCTGGATTCAAATCCACAAACATTCCTATACGGCCTGGTTACCTTCAAGCCCATCTGCTGCATAACCTTGAGAGACATCATATTGGCACCAGCACCCGTGTCCAGCATGCAGTTGTTGAGATACTTGTCATTCATTTGAAGAGTCATGAAGAAGGGAGGATTATCCCCGTAATGTATCCTGAAATGGTTTGCTTGCAACATGATTGGGGGGTCCTCAGGTCTAGGCATTCCTGCAAAGAAGTTGTTGAAGCAGTCTTTGATTGTAGGAATCTTAATGGCTTCTTTTAGAGGAACGTTGACATGCATCTTTGCCAAATCTCCTTCAAAGTTAAAATCCAAAGAAATCTTATCAGCTTTGGTCTTCTTAGGAGGAGGAACTTCAGAAGATTTTGATTGACCACTTGTAGATTGGCTTGGGTTCTTCCTCTGATAAACTTGGATTTCTTTCTTCTTCAATTTCTCTCGTGATTCTAGATCCAAGTTGTTGATTATTGCTAACCTCGCTGCTCGGGCTGCTTCCTTCATAGCTTGTTGATGTTCTTCATCGGTGATGTTTATTTGAGGACAGTCTGAGAAGAAGTCAAAGGTGTTGACTTGTTGTTGGTCAGCATAAAAAGCACATTCATTCTCCCAATGTGCTTCACAGCATTCCAGGCACCAAGGATTCTCGTCTACAACATTTGCAGATGCCAATGTATTTGGGACTTCATTTTCATTCTTCGTTTTCTGATTTTGATTTCCCTTCTGAAATGGCCCCTTGAAAGGAGGTCTAGGTGCCTGGGTCTGGGACCTTTCAAGTTTCACGATCCGGTTCATCATCTCCTCCTGATTCTTCATGATGGTATCCACTGAACTTTGTAGCTTACTGATACTAGTGCACAGATCTGAAGAAGGCTCGGCATTGTGGACTGCTTTCTTCTTGACATCTATCTTCGCTCTGGGATTGGCAAAAGGCTCAATCTTAGCTGACAGAAGATTTCCTTCAATTTTAGTTGCAAGTTCCTTAGCCTCTTGAATGGATTGAGGATTTTTGTCTCTGAGAAGATAACCCAATTGACCATTGAAGGATCTAGTATAAAGATGTACAAGATAGTCATCCTTCGGCTGATGGCTTGGAGGGACTCGTTGGATTGCAGCTTCAAATCTGGTATGAAACTCTCTTATTGATTCATTTTCACGTTTGGCAATCCCATACAACTGGGTAAGCAGCATGTTTGGATCAAGTATTCAAGCTTATCCAAGTTTTAATACTCCCATTAGGTAGGCTGAGATACCAACGTCTAGCAGCATCATAAAGTGTAGCAAAGAATATCTTCATGACCAAGTCTTCAGCATCATCGGCAATGGGGTGAAGCTGGAAAAATGCCCAAAAACTGCTCATGTGTTCTTCAGCTCCAATAGCATCAATGCCGGTGAATTTAGGCAACCACTTATCATACTTGGGTGGCATTTGCCTAGGTTAACCAGGTATGGCTGACATGTCTAAGGGTTTGAACAAATTGGATGACCATTTTCTTTGATTATTGACAGGGTTTGTAGTAGTGGAGGTTGTGGTAGACATGTTTAAAGGAAGTCTCTTCCCAAAAAGTGACTTGACAACAGGTGAATTAGCAGGAGTCTTCCTTTTGAAGGTTATAGGAGGATTATGGAACCTCCTTCTGGTTTGTGGAGTCGCCAGATAGTTTCCTTGAAACTATCAAAGAATAGGGGGAAAAGGTAGTGGAGTCGCCAGGTAAGCTTACAAGAAAAGACTTTGAGGCAAGGCTTACCAAAGATATGTCGTTGAGGAAGGTAGACTCAGTGTTCCCCGGCAACGGTGCCAAAATGTTATCGCACGGTTTGTGGGAAAGGTCTAAGGAGCTTGATTCAAGGCTTGAAACCGGCGTAACAGGAGCTTCCCCACCCACTATCACCTCAATGGGGAGCTCTTTCTATTTAGGATGGCTAGTCCAAGGGAGACGTCCCTAATAAATCTGGGTTAAAGAAGGGCTAAGGAGGTAATGGATCAAGTCAAAGAAGTTTCCCTTCACAGATTACTGCCAATGATGAGATAGTCAAGAAGAATGTCCTCCACTGAAAGGCACCTGTTTGCGAGACAAGACAAAATAAACTAGAATATATTGCTTCGCGATTAGGTTTAGTACTTCATAAGCATTAAAATTTATCTTCAAATATATATATATATATATATATATATATATATATATGATGAATGAAACAAATGCTATTGTCGCCGAGAGTCCAATGATGGCTTAGTGAGACCAATGACTATTATTCCTCCTTCAATAAAGCATAAGAGACAGTGAGCATTCAATGTGCACTATTTAAAACCTTGTATTATATCATTAATTGCAATAAATATCCCAAATCATTTCATACGGATAAAATTGTTGCGTCAACTATATATTGTTGCTGCAAGAAGTGTGACGTCGAGCATTGTGGGTCAAAAGTGGGACAATTGAGTGGAGCGTTTTTGCTCAAATCAACTACCGGATGCAATTAATAGCTCAATGTCTATCAAGATAGGTGAAAAGTGTCTCAACGTTGTATAAACAGAGATCAAAAGCATATGGCCGTCACAGCTATAGAATTTTTGTTGTTTTGCAGGTTAGCTAGCGAAGGATTGACGTTTTGGCAAATTCAACCACAAAAAGTATTAAAACTCCACGGCTATGATAAGATGACTAGGTACCTTTCTATCCAACGAAGTTAAAATCAGCAAAGGCGTCACCTTATTGGGAGGTTAGTAAGGGAAGAAGCTAGGGTTAGGCGTTAGGTTAGGGGTTTCAAATTGAAAAGTAGTTTGAAAGAGAGTTAAGGCATAAACAAGCTCAAAGAGGAGTTTCTAGACTAGTGCCTTGGGTTAATGGAGTCAAAGGGAGATGTGACCCAATGGTTTGGGAGGAACTCAACTTGGGACAAGAGCTGGGGTTTGATGGTGTTGCTGTAGCAAGGCCACCAACCATCCTAAAACCCTAGAAGGAAAGACTTACCTGATTGTAGCTAAAGCTAGACCTAAAGCTTCCTCTTCTCTCCTTAATACTTCTTTGGCAAAACGGATAGCTTACAAGCACAAATCTAGGGATGAAAAGTGTTGCTTCAAACAGGGCTTTTCAAAACCTAGAAGTAAACCTAGGTGTAAGCTAAATTGGGCCTAGGGCCTTCTTTCTTCAATTTGTGCTTAAAACTAAATCAAGAAATGAGATGGCTAGTGAAGAGCTATGGCTTCCATTTCAACCCTCCCTCAAATCAAAATAGAAAGCAAAGCTTTATTCATGGGACATGAAGCCACGACCTACTTGTGTTGGCTCCCCTAGGGTTTCAGATTAAGCATATAACAACAAGATAACAATGAAATACAAGAGATGTTAAATCGATAACCATTCATTCAAGAGTTTGATGAACAACACACGAGATCATGAAGAAACTGTCAAAGCTGAGTTGTGACAACTTCAATGAATAAAGCACCTACTTGCCAAAAAATAGTCCCTCAAGGTTTAGCCTCCTCCAAGAGATAAGAAGCCAAGAACAAGAGCTAAAATATCCCTCTCACAAGAGAGCAGGTTATGTTATGATGAAGAGGCAACATCCTCTATTTATATGATTCTTATGACCTTTAATTAACAAAATGGGTCATTAAAGCGGTAAACAGTGACAATACATGATTTAATTAATTTGTCACTTTTACATGCTAAATGCCAAATAGACTAAAGATGAGTCGGGCCTAAATGGGAGACGTTTGCCCTGTTGGGCATAATCATCATCCATTGAGCAAGGCGTTGCCCCTCCAGGGGCTCACGGCTTGCCACACGTGCAAAGAAGCCCGACCTGACGCCACATGATCGAGGAAATTGTCCAAGCTATCGGTGGTCCTGATCATGAGGTCAGCGTCCACATCACATGAGGTTGATCCCCAAGGCTGGAGTCTCTGCCAAAACGTCACGATGAGGCGTCCTCTTCTTCTCTATGCAAAGGGGCTCGTCACAGCTCTGTCCTACCTCTCTCACGCCCATCCCAGCGTCCATCTGATGGGCTCTCCATCCCCATGGAGGTCGAACTAAGTCATCTCCCCATGTGCACCGGTGATCCACCTGCATTTTTTTTTGTCTGCAGGGCATGGTGCGCACATCTGAACTAAGCCTCGAGGGGCTCATCAGTCCTTAGACATCATAGCAATTTAAATCTTATCTCATCATTAAAATTATCAAACATGTAAAACAAACCCCTAACAAATCATCTAAGAGCTCAAAGACATTACACAAAACCACATGTACACAACTGGAAACCAACAAAGCAACTATTGGGCTAATACCTATAAGAATGGGAAGTTTCCGCAGAGGGTTATTTAAACCATGTATAATGAGATGATATGGTTTTAGGGATGTCTAGCTATGTAGACCAAAGGAATTTTGGTGTTGTTGTGGAATTGCCCAACTTTGCTTTAGGGCAGTTGCAGATCATGGATGCATTTTTTTCCAAGCCCTTTTTGCCTCATCTTTCTTTTATTGCTTTTTTTTACTACAAGCCTTGTGAAGACCTTGCCTTGGCTTGGTGGCCAGTCTTTGGCGTTACCCACTAGTATCTTGAGGAAATGATGAAAATTTTGGCTCGTGATGAGACCCTTTTCAACTGGCCATGCAGCAAGGTCCTTGGTTTGAGGGTGACAGGATAGTGGCAATGTCATGCAGCTAAATACCTATGAATATAATGCATTTTGTTTCGTGATGAGACCTCCCATCCTCTTGGTTAGGTCTTGCATTTATTTATTTCATTTTTTCTTAGGGTCCCTTGGTTTCTGATCGAGAGGCTTTGTGCATTCTTGGGGATCCACGTTGGAAACATCTCTAGGTTTTCATTTTTCCTATGGACATCTTTTACGGTTGCTTTACCTCTCCCTGGGCTTTTAGCCCCTTCTTCCCTGAGAATGAGATGTACCCAGGATGGTCCTCTAATGGCGGACCCCCAGGTAATGGGATGGATGGCCGGGATGCCTTAAGATGAAAGGTGATAAGATGGTGGGAGCGGTGATGGCTCTGCAAACCCTTGGTGGCTAACGAAACACAGTACCGACTTGCTAAAGCTACTATCAATCACTTCTTGATTGGTCAAATTGGATGAGTGTAAGATCTAAGCAGTCATTTGAAATGAAAGAGACCTAATACATATATAAAGAAGTTTATAATGATAAAATATGACACATACCATGGTACCTGGGACCGATTACCTACCTCATGGAGCAAGATCCCTCTCGGATGCAAGCCCAGGACGGTAATTACAGTGGAGTGATGCTTTATTGTGGAATAAGGCTGGTGAGAAGGAAGATGGGTCCCCTCGGACCATGCTCAGGTAGCTCCTGCTCGGTACTCCATGTCTAGGACCATGTGGGCCTCAGAAATGATCTCTTAGTTATCCCTAGATGTCGGGGATAACATCGGGCTCCAACTTTTAGGGACAATAAGCTAGCTATGATGATATAGGAATTATCAGCAATCTAAAGTAGACCTGTAACCTTCTCACACTCGAAAAAAGGGAATCAACAACAAAGACGGGGTGGAATTGCCACCCCATAAAGCAACAAAATGTGCATATAGTAAGTAAATGTGCATATAAAGCAATAAGTAAATGTGCATATAAGGAAGTAGAACAATAAAGCAAACAAGATGTGTATATAACGGTAAACAAACAATCTTACGTTGTAAATACTGCATGGAAGTGGTTACTTACTTGCATGATCATGTCCCACCACCTGGTGGGGTTTGAGACATCCAGCAATGGGTAATGGGGGCCTTCTTCCTTCTAAGGTGGACCAATAATAATAGTTATTTATTGATTCCATTCCAACCTTGAAGGGGTCAAACCATGTTGTGCAGCTGCTTTTACATTGGTGGAAACCGCCGCTACGAATATCCCATCCAGGACTAACTCTCCTCCTTGGCATTTTTGGATTTAAGCATCTTTCCTTCTCCCTTGAATCACCACGGTATAGCTTATGCGGGGAGGTGGGTTAATACAGGTAATTTTCTTGTTGGAATGAGTTGTCTAAAACATCTTAGCTTTTTGGTTTTCAATATCTTAGTAGTCCCTACTTATTTGTTTTGAAATTGATCTAGAAGTTGTTGGTACTCTTCTTCTTTCTTGGGCCACTCAATTTGGTCAAACTCTTCTTTGGTATTGAAAGGCATATCTTCCAGTGGATTACGAAGAGTTTGTATCATCCTTTTAGCGATTTCATTCTTAGCGGAGACAGCGTCATTCCATGTGTTCCAGTCAGAACTTCCCCACCTTTGTCACCTCAGTAAGGGGAGCTCTTTGTATTTGGATAAAGCTAGTCAAGGGGGTATCCTAAGCAATGCAGGTTGAAAGGGCTAAGGTAATGGATCCAGAATCAAAGTTTCCCTTCCTGATTCTACATAGCCAGTAGGATAGTCAAGAAGAATTTCCCTCCAGCAGAAGGCACTACGTTTGTGAGACAAGACAAAATAAACTAGAATATGTGCTACGGTGAGTTAGTACTTCATAAGCATTAAAGATAAACTAGAATATGTGCTTACTTGGGTGGTTAGTACTTCATAAGCATTAAAGACTATCTTCAAATATATATATATATATATATATATATATATATATATATATATATATATATATATATATATATGTGAATGAAACAATGCTATTATTGATGAAGTCAATGATGGCTTAAGCGAGACAAAGAAGACTAATATCACTCCTTCAATAAAGCATGAGATAACAAGCATTCAATGTGCTGCAATTTAAAACCTTGTATTATATCATTAATGCAATAAATATCCCAAATCGGCTCATATAGATAATGTTGCTGACGTCACACTATACTATTAGCTGCCAAAGTGTGATCAAGCATTAATTTAGGTGAAATTTAGGACAATTGAGTGGAGCGTTTTAGCAAATCAGCTTACAGGATGCAATTAATAATGTCTATCAAGATGGGTGAAAAGTGTCTAGCGTTGTATGCATAAGAAAGAGATCAAAGCATATGACATCACCTATATGAATTTTGTTGTCTACTTGGGTTTAGGGTTAGCTAACCAAGGAGTAACATTTTGACAAAGTCAACCACAAAAATCTGATAAAACTCCACGGCTATGATAAGATGACTAGAGCCGCACCTATCAAGCAGAGTTGAGTAAACCTAAAGCTTCCTCTATTAGGGTTAGTAAGGAAGAAAGCTAGGAGTTAGGCGTTAGGTTAGGGTTTCAAATTGAAAGTAGTTTGAAAGAGAGTTGAAGCATAAACAAGCTCAAAAAGAGTTCCTAGACTAGTGCCTTGGGTTAATGGAGTCCAAGGAGATGAGACTAATAGTTTAGGAGGAACTCAAACTTAAGGACAAGAGAGCTAGAGGGTTTGATGGTGTTGCTATGTGAGGCCACCAACCCCTAAACCCTAGAAAGGGAAGACTTACCTAGGTGTAGCTAAAGCTAATTTCAAGCTTCCTCTTCTCTCCTTAAGACTTCTTTGGCAAAAGCGGCTAGCTTACAAACACAAATCTAGGGATGAAAAGTGTTGCTTCAAACAAGGATTTTCAAAACCTAGAAGTAAACCCTAGGTGTAAACTAAGTGGAGCCCTAGGGCCTTCTTTCTTCAATTTGTGCTTAAAAACTAACTCAAGAAAAGAGAAATGGCTAGTGAGAAGCTATGGCTAGGCTAAAACCTCCTCAAATCAAATGGCTTGAAGTTTATTCATGGGGACATGAAGCCCACGACCTACTTGTGTGTTGGCTCCCTAGGGTTTCAAGGATTAAGCATATAACAACAAGATAACAATAAATACAGATGTTAAATCAACAACCATTCATTCAAGAGTTTGATGAAAAACACTTACAAGATCTTGAAGCATAATCCAAAACCTGGTTGTAAAACCTTCCAATGAATAAAGCACCACTTGCCAAAACATAGTCCCTCCAAGAGGTTGCGCCTCTCCAAGAGAATATAAACCAAGAACAAGAGCTAAATATCACTCTCACAGAGAGCAAGTTATGTTATGATGAAGAGGCAACATCCTCTATTTATATGATTCTTATGACCTTTAATTAACAAAATGGGTCATTAAAAGCAGTCGACAAAAGTGACAATACATGATTTAATTAATTTGTCACTTTTACATGCTAAAATGCCAAATGAGCTAAAAATCAAGGCGTCGGGCCCCTAATGGGAGACGTTGGCGCTGTTGAGGCATAATCATCATCCATTGAGAAAGACGTTGCCCCTCACGGGGCTCGCAGCTTACGCCACACGTGCAGAATCCCGGCCAGCGCCACTTGCTCAGTGTCAAGCTATCTGGTGGCGTCGATCATCAGGTCAACGTCCAACTGCTAGGTGCTGATCCCCATGGGCTATGGTTTCTGCCAGAACGTCCTGATGAGGCGTCCTTCTTCTTCTGTGCAAGGGCTTCGTCACAACTCTATCCTGCCTCCGCCATCCCAGCGTCCATCTGATGGGCTCTTCAGCCCCATGGAGGTCGAACTAGTCATCTCCCCCATGTGCACCGACCCTCTAGTACCTGTCCCTTGGGGCATGTTCACACACATCAAAGACTCGCCCTCCAGGGGCTCATCAGATCACCTAGACATCCCTGCTTGATGTAAATCATATCTCATCATTAGAATTATCAAACATATGCATGAAACCCCTATGGTATCTAAGAGCTCAAATACATTACCCAGAGACCCTTTGTACCTGACTAGGGAAACCGACAAAGCAACCTATTGGGATAATACCCACAAGTGATGGGAAGTTTCCTCAAGGGGTCATTCAAACCATGTATAATGAGATGATATGGTTTTAGGGATGTCTAGCTATGGATTGAATAAAGGTGTTGTTTGTGGGTTCCTTTGTAGGAGGTGAGTTGTATGTGTCATGGATGCATTTTTCCAAACCCTTTTTGCCTCATCTTTCTTTTGTTGCTTTTACTACAAACCTTGGCCGAAGGGACAACGCCTTGGCTTGGTGGCGAGGCGTCGCGTTACCCACTAGTATCTTCGTAGAAATGAGAAGGCGGGCTCGTAATGAGACCCCCCTTCCCTTTATTATACAGCAAAAGGTCACTGCCTAGTTTGTTGTTGACCGGATAGTGGCAATGTCTTTCTACGCTAAATACCTATGAACACCAATGGGTGCATTTCATTGATGAGACCTCCATCCTCTTAGTTGGAGTCTTGCATTTATTTATTTCATTTTTCTTAGGGTCCTTAGTTTCTTATCGAGGGCTTTTGTGCCTTCTCGGGGATCCCCTAGTGAAGAAGAATCTCTAGGTTTTTCATTTTCCTATAGCGAAACATCTTTTTACAGTACTTTTACCTTCCGGGTCTTTTGCCCCTTCTTCCCACAGAACAAGATGTACCCCGGATGGTCCTCTTAATGGCCCGGACTAGGGTAATGGGATGGATGGCGGGATATAAGATGAAAAGGTGATAAGGTGAAGGTGGGAGTGGGCGATGGCTCACGCAAACCCTCATGAGGTGGCTAACCAAAACCCACGAATACCGACTTGCTAAGCCACCACATCAATCACCCCGACAGTGGTCAATTGGATTAGTGTAAGATCTAAGCGGTCATTTGAAATGAAAGGAACCAAATGCATGCATAAGAAGGGTTACTGTGATCAAATATGACACATACCATGATACCTGGACCCGATTACCTCATGGAGCAAAGAGCCCTCTGATGCAAGCCCAGGTGGGTAGTGATGGAAGCTGATGCTGGCCGGCAGGACAAAGCTGGTTGAGAAGGAGAAGATGGGTCCTCGAGGACCATGCTCGGGTGCTCTGCTCTCGGTACTCCATGTCTAGGACCATGTGGGCCTCGAGAGAGACATGATCTAATTATCCCCAGATATCGGGGACATGTGGGCCTCGAGACATGATCTCCTAGTTATCCCTAGATATCGGGGATAACAAGTCCCAACTTGTCCCTCAAGTATGCAAACTTTATCTTGGATAGAGGCTTCGTTAAAATACCAGTTGTTTTCTTATCGGTGGAGATGTACTGGAGAATCACTTCTCCCTTCTTTACTTTATCATGGATAAAGTTGTTCTTGATCTCAATGTTCTTCAACCTGTCATGAAACACGAGGTTATATGAAAGCTTCACACAACTTTTGTTATCACAATGCATCACAGTTGAATCCAGTGCCTGATCAAATAGTCCAAAAACCAACTTACGGAGCCGTACTGCTTCCATACAAGCATCACAAGCTGCAATATACTTTGCTTCTGTAGTGCTCATTGAAACAGACTTATGTTTCCTGATATCCCATGATATCATACCAGATCTCAAACTAAAACATATACCAAAAGTACTCTTTCTATCATATGCACTCCCTACCCAATCAGAATCAGTAAATCCATGTAGTTGTACATCATTGTTTGAGACATATCTCAAACCATAGTTTAGCGTCCCACAAAGATATCTCAAAATATTCTTTGCAGCTATCCAATTCTCATGTCTAGGTTCCACTTGGAACTGGCTCAACGTGTTCACAACAAACAATATGTCTGGTCAGGTATTCACCAAATACATCAATGATCCAATCAACTGTTGGTACAAGGACAAGTCTACTTGATTAGAATCAAAGTCTATCAATTTCCTCATATCTGTCACCATGGGAGTTTCCATGGATTTGCAATTCATCATCCCAAACTTCTGAAGGATATTTACAACATACTTCTCTTTCCCTAGGAATATTTCACCATGCTTATTCCATACTTCTAGTCCCAACTAATAATGCATGACACCAAGATCCTTCATATCAAATTTAGAGGCTAGCTCATTTTTACATTGAATAATGATAGGCTCTGCACCTATTAGAAACAAATCATCAACATATAGTAGTAGGATCACAGGTGCATCAACAACCTTTTAATAAAGGTTTGGATCAACATAGCTCTTGGAAAATCCAAGTCTTGTTAAGTAACTGTCAATTCATGCATACCAAGCTCTTGGAGCTTGCTTTAGTCCATACAAGGCCTTCTTTAATATACATACATGGGTTTCTCTCGGGTGTACCTCAAAACCTTGAGGTTGCTCTATGTATACTTCTTCCTCAATTAATCCATTGAGAAAAGCAGTCTTTACATCTATCTGATGTAAACTCCAACCCATGGATGCTGCAAGAGATATGATGGCTCTAATAGAGGTATATTTGGAAATTGGAGAAAACGTCTCATCATAGTCTTCTCCCTCCTACTAGTAGAACCCTCTATCCACCAATATCGCCTTGTATTTATCGATACTCCCATCTACTGCATGATTTATATTGTAAACCCATTTTGAAATTACTACAGACTTTCCTTCAGGTCTAGGCACAGTTTTTCATACATCATTTTTCATGATGGATTGATATTATTCCATCATAGCTTCCTTCCATTCTTTCTTCTTAACTTCTTCTTCAAAGGTGGAAGGTTCTGCATTGATAAGACTTGTCAACAGTGTTGCATAACTAGAGAATATTTTGGGCCTCTTTATTTCCCTGAAGGTGCCACTAGGAGTTTTATGTCTTTCTTCTTCCTGCAAGGTGGATTATAGCCATGCTGGTCATTTTTTGTTCTCGGGTAAAAAAATTGGTTCTATAGGTTCAAGTGGTTGGTCTGGTTCTTCACTGGGATGTTATGGGGAACATGTACTTTCTTCCTTGGGATCTTCATGTTCTTATTCATCATTGGAGTCTATGGAATATTCTATAGATTTCTTGAAGGAAATATTGTCATCAAAAGTCATGTATCTATTGATTTCAATCTTC
Source organism: Picea sitchensis (assembly GCA_010110895.2). Classification (NCBI taxonomy): domain Eukaryota; kingdom Viridiplantae; phylum Streptophyta; class Pinopsida; order Pinales; family Pinaceae; genus Picea; species Picea sitchensis. Next base: position 12,402 of record SNQJ01S0069999.1, read on the forward strand.
TGTTGACCTAGGAAATATATTCTGTAATCTTTTGATATATCACTATATCCAATGAATATGCCCTTCTTTCCTGAAGGTTCCAACTTCTTCCTTTTTTCCTTGGGAACATGGATATAGATAGGCCACCCAAAGATCCTTAAGTGTTCCACACTTGGCTTCTTTCCTTAGAAGGCTTATTCTAGAGTCATGTTCTTCAATATACAAAGATGACTTCTATTCTGAATATATAAAACTGTCATAGTTGCTTCTCCCCATAGAAAAATGGATAGATTCTGGTCATTCATCATTGCCTTAACAAATTCTTCAATGGATCGATTCTTTCATTCTGCCACACCATTATGTTGAGGATTATGTGGGACAATTAGCTCCCTCCTAATTCCGACTGCTTTACAAAAGGAAATGATATCCTTGGAGGTATATTCTCCTCCATTATCAGATCTTAGTGTCTTGATCTTCTTATTTGTCAAGTTTTCCACTTCAGCCTTGAATTCTTGGAACTTTTCAAATACTTCATATTTTGTCTTTATCAAGTACATCCAAGTATTTCATGAGAAGTCATCTATGAACATCACATAGTAAAGAGAGCCTCAGATACTTTACTGGCATAGGACCACATACATATGAGTGTATCAGATCCAATATCTCTTTGGATATATTCTCACTACTTGGGAATGGCTTATTAATATTCTTCCCAAGTGAGCATCCTTTGCAAATGCCTTCATGTACTGATTGTAGTTTTGGTATTCCTACAACCATCTATTTTAGAGATGGTAATGCTTGATAATGAAGGTGAGAATACCTTCTATTCCATAACTCACTAGGATTGAGTTCATCATGTACAAGAGATTTAGAATTCTGACCTAGGAGTTTATATAATCTTCCTTCACGTATTCCAATAATTATAGCATCTTCTATTTTTGAATCTTTAGACCATACAAGAAATTTTCCATCGACAAATTCTATTCTATCTCCTTTGTCTTCCAATAAAGAAATAGATACTAAATTCTTTTTCAAACCAGAAACATATAAAACATTGATAAGATGAACATTGTTACTTGATTCCATTTTGATAGAAGATTTTCCCATTCCTTTGATTGCATAAGAGTTATTGTCTCCAAGTTCCACTTTATGAAAGGTTTCCTTTTCCTTCATGCTTGAGATATTTTCATGATCACCCATCATATGTATTGAAGCTCCACTATCGATCAACCACATGCCATATTCAAAGGATCATGTAAGAGCTGAGTAGTAGAAGAAATATGTTTCTTCATGCTTGGCTTTCTTTGAAGATTCTTCATTATTAGTTGTTGATGCATGGTGTCTTTCCTTTCTTTTCTTTTCTAGTTTAGGGCAATCCCTTTTGTAGTGGCCATAATCATGGAATCCATAACATTGTACATTTAACATATCTCTCTTATGATTGAATTTATTTCTTGAACCAAATATTTTCTTACCTCCATGTCTCTTGAACTTAGTTGCATAGGATTGAGAATCCTCTTCCTTTTGAGATCTTCCTTTTGAGTTTATCCTTATCTCTTCTTGTGAGCAATAGGTCCAAATTTCTTCAAGCATTGGAAACACCTTCCTTGTGTTCATGCTTGTAGCAAATGCATCCCATGATCTAGAGAGACCATTAAGTGTAATATTCACAATTTCCTTTTCTAGAATAACTTCTTCAATGGCTTGTAGTTGATCTCTCAACTGAGAAATACTTACAAAGTATGAGGCTATAATATCATCCCTAGTCATCTTTGTGTCATGAAGCTCATTCTTCATACTCATCACTTGTCCAATATTTCTCACTGCAAAGAGGTTAGTTAGGGAATCATACATCTTCTTGAATGAGTCAAGATTTGATATGTAGGGTATCAAGTGATCTTCTACAAAGTCCACAATAATACTCATAGCATTGATGTCATTGTCCTTGAACTTCTCCATTGTTGCAACATTTTGAGGTTCATTTTATTTTCCTGCTTCAAGCTGTGGTTCCACGATCTTGCCTTTCACGATATCTAGAACCTTGTTCTTGGAAAGGATGAGGTCAATCCTTGTCTTCCATGCTCAGAAGTTTGAAGCTCCTTATAGCTTGTTTTTTCTCTTCATAGAGTAAGTCACAACTTCCTTTGAATTTGAATTTGAAAAGTCAAACTTTGAATTTGACCAGTCAAACATTGACTTTGACCCAAAAATTAAACCTTGACAGTTTTTCTTACTGCAAATACCAAGAGGTGCGCTAGGATAAGGCAAACTAGAATGTCTAGGAATTATCCTAAACATCTCTCTTGAAGTGACCAGAAGGTTAGGTTAGGGTTTGTTGCAGTTGCATAATCAAACCCTAGCTACAGCTGCAACTGGTGCCACATCGAGCTTAACAAAGAAATGCCACGCTACCTTCTAGTGGTTAGATTATCTTGAAAGTGGTGTGGGACCATAACCTGTTAATATGTGCTCGTTTAACTATAGACAATATCACAATATTATCACCCAACCATAGGCACACAGCCACCCACGAGCATCGTAACCTTGATAGATAGAATAATTTTGAAAGTAGTACCAGACCCAACATATAAGCAAGAGATAGTGCACCTTTCTCCAAAAGTAGTGCACCAAGTAGAAATTCCAAAAACAATAAACCAAGACCAACTCCCAGCTATAGTCATCGCAACTTCACTCCTCCTCTAGACTTGTGCACTACTTATCTTGAGAGTGTGAGAGTGTGTCTAAATGATCTCAAGTGCCCTCTATTTATAATGCTCCTTGTCAAATTTAAGGCCGACTTCTCTTTCTAGAGGATAATAATTTATTATTAATTATTGTTTTGAGTTGACTTGACTTCTAGGGTTTCTACACATCTGTTTAGGGTTTCTCTAGCTTCTAAAATATTCTAATCTAGTCACAGGTTACACATGGAGGTTGATACCTACCGCAACTACCATAATATCAACAATGATTACCTGTATACAAAATTTACCACACTGCAGCAGAAAATGGACCAAGTAGTGCTAGAGTTCACAAATGTCTTCCATACCTTGCACACCAAGCTAAGTATCAAATATTCTGACTGAAATTTGGTGCTCAAGTACTCTGATGGTCTGCATAGATAAATCCAAGAATAAATAGAGTTTCTGGACATCTTTTCCTTGGGCACGAATTATCAATATGCTTTCAAAATCAAGCATAATCCTAAACAAAATATGTGTCATTTTGGGTCTAGGAACCCCTCACAACAGAAACAGAGCAAGGGAATCCCCAACCCGTCAAACAAAGGATAGAGAAAAGATGGATAGCCTTAGGACAACTAGTATAAGATGAAAACAAAGAAGGATAATGGAAAGACGAGGAAGGATACTAGGAAGTGGGGCAACTTCCATAAGATCCCCTGGCATAACATTGTTGATTGCTGCTCAAAGAAGTCATTGGTGGATGAGGTGAAATTCTCTGAATCAGATGCGAGTTCCGACTCTGAGTCAGAACCAAAAAATGGGATACATATCATTGATCTGGAACCCATTTCCACCATTGCTACCACTAATATCCATCCCAGTGAACCTGATGAGCCAGAGGAAGGCAAGCACCTCTTTCATTCATAGATGTAGCTAAAAGCAACCCCATTGCACTTCATCGTTGATAGCAATATCCCGAAGAACCTCGACTCAGCAGAGGTCGTCAAGTGGTTGGCTCCCTCGACAACATTTTACCCGCAATCCTACACCATATGATGGCTCCGCCAAGGAAGTGATCTTCACATCAGCCGCATCAGCCAACAGTGTCACCTATCCTACGAAATCAAGGCCTCAACTAAGGTAATATATAACGTCATCTTCGAGCAGATCATCTTCTTGAACCAATACCATGCCAATGGTCGACTCCACAATAGCCAAATACAACAAGAAATATTTGTTATAATCAGGAGGCCGAAGAAGAAGGGAAGACGCCAGGGCTTGTTTCAACGCTTCAAAGGAGAGTTGAGCAGTTTCATCCCAACAGAATGGGACCCCTTTTTTCAAAATACACATAAACCCTTTAGTGGTCTTGGTGTAATTCATGACAAAACGTCGAATAAAATTCGCTTTCCCTTGTAAGCTCTGATGTTGGGGTATCATGCATGGGGGAGTCAAATTGAGTTATTGCCTCAACCTTGAGAGGATTGACCATGATCCCTATTGTCGATACAATAAAACCTAAAAGATGACCCAATGTCACGCATAAACTACACTTGTTAGGATTCAAGTGAATCCGATAATAACGACATCTCTCAAAGATCAGTCAAAGATGGGTGGGATGATCAGATCTCTTGCGAGAATGTGATGCTAGATCATCAAGATATGCCTCGACTAAGTGTTTGAGGTCTTGAAAAGTGAACGACATGGCCCAATGAAAGGTAGCTCCATCATTCTTCAGGCCAAAAGGCATCTTACGATACGCGAATTTTCCCCAAGGACAAATAAAAGTTGTTTTATCTTGGTCCTCGTGTTTGATTTGACTCTGATTGTATCCCGAGAAACCATCCATGAATGAAAATACCTCACAACCTATGCACTCATTGACAATAGGATCGATGAACGAGGTAGGAAAATTATCTTTCAAACAAGCCTTATTCAAATCACAGAAGTCCATACATATGCAAATCATGCCCTGTTTCTTGTTAACCAGAACCGGGTTTGACACCCATTTCGTCAATTGTACAGGGTATATAAAACCGGCTCTGAGCAGTTTTTCTACTTCTGCCTTGATTGCTTCCACTTTTTGAGGATTTACCGGATGAAGCTTCTATCGAACCGACTTGGCATCAGGATAAGTCATAATTTCATGCTCAACAATTCGTGGGTCGATGCCTAGCATTTCCTCATAAGACCAGGCAAAAACATCATGTAATTATTTGAATAACTCAGTATAAGTTTGAATCTCTTCGGGGGAGTAATCCGATCTGCTGAAAACATTCTCCACAACGCCAGGGGTTTTGGAGATATCGATTGGAATCGTTGTAGCGATGCTTTCCATATTACCCTCGGCGTAAACTCCATGTGTAGCCAAAGGATTGATAGGAAAAGGATTATCTCCATTCACGGTCAAAACAAATTCTCCCACCTCTATTATCCTTAACTTGGGAAGGAAGTAAGATCTATGATGTAGATCATCCCGAGGTCTATCGAGACTAGTCATTTCCTCGAGAGTCACCTCGTCAAAGGGAAAGACCAAGTATAAAGGATCTTGAGTGGCAAGAGAACCTTGAGAACAAATAGGATCGAGAACTGGATCTAACTCATGTGAGGGATCCAGATCGGGGCTAGCCGAAGTCTGCTGGACAATGTTGTACACAACCTCAGTCATGGATAAGGGCATGTCCATGCCGCAATACCCTATCCCTTCCATCGAGGCCAATGGGGAAGGTAAATTCCACAGACCGTTAAAGTAGTTTGTTCAAAATTATGATACTTGTAAAATTGTAGCCCTCGGCTGGTTGGGAACAACCGATATAAGCCTTACATCGCTAGAAGGCGGTGGGTAATCAAACGTTCCCATCAATGATGGAAACAAACCAACACCTAAGTTGACAGTTCCAGGCTATGGATTATCAATCATTGGGACTCTGGAAGCCCCCGATGAAGGGTCAAGACGAGAGAAATACAATTGGTCGATGGTCACAATCCGACCCTCGTGCGGAAAACACAAGACCTGAAAAATCGTAGCAACCACCGCATGCATTGCATAAGTCCATCTCCTTTCTAACAATAAGTTGTAGTCAAGAGGCGCATCGACCACTTCAACATCGACACACATATTTTTACCTCCCAACTGCACGGGGAAGGAAGGGATAATTGTGTGTGGTCTAAAAGACCAACCATGAAATGCCATAAGCAACATAGGTGACAGAGATAACTCAGGTTGGCCAATGGCCTTCCAACATGCCAACGACATCATGCAAGTCGAGGCACCCTCATCAACCACTATACGAAAAATGTTCTGTGTAAAATATTTCATGGTGTAATCCACTACTATCTGAAAGGCAACATGGTGAGGAAGATGGGGTTTTAAGTTGGTTGGATAGAAAATGATCGCTCATGGGTTACAATTATCTGCCATTGCCAAGTCAGACAAAATATATTTTCTCTTCGAGGGGAAACTCTAGAGTACTTCCAAAGCAAACATTGCACAAGGGGTCTGCGCCATATCTTCTACAACGAAGTAGTTCTAGGTGACCCTCGCATTTGGATTATGAGAATCCTTCTTAAACACACCTTTAGGGATGCAAGTCATTGTTTCACCCACTGCCTTCTCAATTTGGAGAGGATTTGGTGGGTTAGTGGCTTCCTTTCCCTTCTCAGCAAATTCCTTTATTCCGTAGTCTCGGGACCTGGTCGCTAAATGATCCTGGGCATTAATCATGTAAATATTTGCAGCCGGGTTGTTATTGGTAGGCACGGGGGGTCCCTGACTACCCCCTGTCATGGTCGTGGATGCAAGATCCTTAGCCATGTTTTTCCCTTGTGGAAAAGGGTTCTTCATCACAACAGGCTATTGTTTCACTAATATTTTCTGAGCTTCTACAAGCCAAGGGCATAGGTGAGTCGGGTGATCTTTCGTGCAGAGATTACATGGATACTTCAACTTCTTCTTCTCCGTTTTTCCCCCACCATAATTATTGGTATCCTTTTTATCCCCTTTACCCTTCTTACTTCCTTGTTTCTTCTTTTCATTGGTCTACTGGTTGAACTTGGGATTCATCAACTACACACTATGTACATCTGATGTCTGGGTAGGGGGAGCAGTCGAACTCGAAGTCTGGTTGGCCATAGTCTGTTGTATCGACAATTGTTGAAATTGATTTGACAACACGTCCATGGAATTTCTTTGTGATGAGTCCACAATTTTTCTTGGCCTTATCGAGAGTAGACCGTGGCGCATCTGGAAAAATCTCGTAGAGCATACAAGACTGAGAGTAGATTAGTTCAAGTTGTTGCGATCTCAAAATCACCTCCTCTTCTGAAAACACTCTGGAAGTCACTACGTCCTTGGATATGCAAGGCACCAAATACTTCAAGAACCACTCAAGAAAGAAATTAGGAGGGACCTTGACCTTAATAAATCTCTTTTGACACAACCATTCTCGGATATGATTAGAGATGTGGTTGGTCGTGGTTTGCTTAAAGTTGGCCAACAATTCGGTGCGGGTATCATATCTCACAGGTAACTGGAAATGGTTCAAGAAAACCATCTCCAAGTTGTTGAAGTAAGAATACCTTGAGCAATCGAGCTCAATATACCACTTCCTAGCACCCCCTATAAGAGTGCATTGAAAGAGGCGTAACTGGACAGAGTAATCTTTCAGTGAGTTTGACAAGCACCATAAATGAAAATTCATCACATGATCACCTGGATCTTCATCAAGATTCCTCTCAAATTTCAGAATATTTGAAGGTAACTTAGTCAGCATGGGGAACCAACACAGATCGTGACAAATTGGGTCGTTTAGTAATCTCGACAAGTCTGGCAGATGAAGAGTTTCCAGAAACGATAGTTTCGGTTGTGAACTATTTACATGAAAAGAGGGTCATGGAATTTGACTGACACCAAGTTGCCAGGAAAAGTTGGACTGCTGACCCAGATTTTCATAAAAACCATGGCCTTGACTAGCGTAGGGTAACTGCGTGTGTTGGGGTATCATCGGCTGGCTCCCAAAATTGGACGACATAGTTTGTGTGGGGATTACTCCCTGCATTGTGTTCCAAGGACCCTGGAAGGGGATGCCCCCAGACGATATGACAGGAATGGGTACAAAGGCCTTCCCGAGGTTCCATTGAGCATGGAAGGGGTTTCCCATGACCATCATCCCTTGTGAGGGAACTGATCCCTATCAAGGATTCCAAATACCCTGTGTGGAGAAAACTCCATTCGTCGTACCCTATGAAGGAATAGTACCCTGCACCAGGTTTTGTTGACCAAAACTGGGGATGCCCCCAGCCGATACAATAGTTGAAGAAAAAGCATTGTTCCCAAACATGCCGAACAAAGAGAATGACATAGATCCCACCGTCATTGTATAAGATGAAGGTTCTAAACTGCCTCCACCAAACAAGCTATAATTAGCGCTTGGCTAGATTGGATGCTGAAAATAACCACCGAGTGAAGGGGATGGGGGAGGTATATGACCCCCACCATAAGGGATATCATTAAAAGGGATAGAAGTGCCCCCGTTTGACCCTTGCATGGGAGCTTTAGAGTTCCCTGCACCCAGACCCATGGTCTGTAAGGTAGAATAAGTAAGAACCAAGTTTTTATCAAAGTCGGGCATCTCGTATGAAAAGGGAGGTCCCGTCGTACTCTGGGTAAATGGAATAGTGGTTGAAGTCGATAACGGTATCGAATCATTGCCTGAAGTTGAGGGAGTTGAGACCACTGTGGTCCTAACTGGAGAAGGTGGGAGAGGAGGTAAGATGCCCCCTGAAGTAGTAGCCGAAAAGGAGTATGAGGACTCTCGGACGAAATAGCAGCATTTGCTTCCATTGTTTCTCATAGGACTAACTGATGCTCAGAAGGTGTCACCTCGGGGGGGACAATCTGAATCAAGATCGGTGCTAATAAGTCAGTAATTAGAGGGTTATTTGGCCTGATAGCCTCTATCTCAAGGTCAGAAATGGTAGGTTCATCCAAATTTAGAAAGTCTCCTCGTGGAGCAGGCTCAGGCACAATTTCCTATGGCCCCATCATTTCAAACGAACCTTCTTGGTAAGTCTTCACCTCAACGGCAACGAAGGTGGCTCCAATGTAACTAGCGACATGCCCTGAAGCCTTCGCGACTAGCGGAGCTATTGATCTTCCACTTTGTGAAATGATCAAATGAAACAGTAAGGCTTGACTAGCATTGAACACCAAGCATGCACTAAAAAGTTTCCTGAAGAAAAATCAAGCAGTTGACTATCTAGTAGGAAGGACGGTTACACCAATCGACACTAGAGAAACTAACCGGTGTAAGTACAACTTGAACATGGAAGAACCCTCTGGGTATGCTCTGTGAATCATGATCTGACATCCACCTCATGTATCGCGGTATACCCCCACAGTCACCTGTGTAAGTCCCTAAAATATGGGCAACTAGGTTTCCAGCTCGTAGTCAGTTACCAGGAAGGTACAGTCAACAGTCGGGAAGATCGTAATGAGCAGGATAACAAGTTTGAATCCCTTCAAGGGTATCAAAAGAAAATGGTCTGGAAGACAACAAAGGATCTAGAACGGATTCGAGGTCCATGAAGCTCTGTAGGAAAATGCAGTCGGTATTATTCCTGAAAAAGACCCACAATATACAATCCCCACTACATTCAATCCATCTTTGGAGGGGTTATCTCTGCTTCCTTTCCTCATGCGACCTCATGTTTATCCCCTGTGTTAGAGGGAGGTCTCGAATAACTCTTATGACACTAGACTTAAAGAACTCCCTAACTCAGACTCCAATGTTTGATTAAAGTGGTCTTGAAGAGTTTCCTCTCCAAACCTAATTCAAGGCCCTAAAACCCTAAACTAGTTTGTAAACCCTACAAACAGAAAATTCTAATGTATTTTAGATTAGGCATTATTTTTAAGGCTTGATTTACTCAAAAGGTGTGGTAGTGAAACTAATAGTGTTGTACAAAGATAGATAAAGAGGAGAGAATTAAAGCACTTGAAAGAAAAATTACTTCGAAATTAAAAGCAAAGCTTGTAACCAACTCTTTGTAAACTCAAATTTTCTAACTGATATTTCAAGATCTTATCAAAGGAAGAAATCCTAAAAACTTTCTTTCGCTTGACTACAAACTACTTAAGCTTCAGGAAATTGAAAAGGACTTGAAAATAAAGACTCTTTTTCCTTAAATAACAACTTTAAGTACTTTACCAAACTGAAATGAAAGAAAATGAAATTCTTTTTTTTTGAACTGCTTTAAAGAGGAAAAACTGAAGTAAACTTTTTTTTTTTTCCAAGCAAGTAAAAAAGGATAAAAAGAAAGCTTGAAAACAAGACTGGTATAGACCTTCATCCCACTACGGATTGCAGGGATTCAACCAAGAAACCAAAAGCTGGATCTAAGACTTAACATCTTGTTCAAAACCTTTTTAGGGTAAACACAAGAAGACTAAGGAAACAAGTAAATTGGAACCTATACCCAAGCTATGGCCACATAAAGAGACTCTAGATGATTCAAGAAATCCCTGAGAAGTGGGAACTTATATCAGGAAAGAGGCAAACTCCCTTTTTATTGAAAGCTACTTTCATGAAACAGAGATGCAGGTTGTTGCATCAACAGCCTGCGTATGTACACGAGATGTTTACTGTGTAGAGCACGTATGTACACGGGCTGACCCAAAACATGGTGCGTACACCTCTGATTCCTTTCAAAAATGAAAAGGAAAGGAAGAATTACACGATAGGGAAGGCTAGTATGCACCTTGCAGGTGACCAAAACTCCTTGACAGACTTTGTAAACTTGACTGAAACTTGAAAGGAAACAAAAAACCAATCAATCAACCCAAACCCCCCTAAAAAACCCTATAGAGATCCCAAGTATGGTCGCCAGTTCTGCTAGCAGAAAAATCCCCCCTTTAACTACACCAGGTTTTAAGATGTAGACATAGCGAATGACTGTCTAAAATTCAATCTATTTTACTCTACCCGGAACATACCAAAAAAATAAAAATAAAGAAGATCACTAACTATACCTGAATATCGCTAACTATACCTTTTATCCCACGTTTGGTGATGATCTCCTCAAGCTTTTTAGTTCCGATGACTACAAGCCTCCTCCCAAGGCTGACCTGCATCCAAAGATAGGAAAACAAGGACTACAAGCATGCTATTCTATTCATGAGTTAGGGTTAGATATCAAATTCTAAGTATAAATCAAAGAAAATACATAAAACATCATAATTTGGGACAGCAAAATTCAATTCTTTTATTCATCAAACAAAGATTGAAACTTACAATCCATGTCGGTCATCGTTCCTTGAACTTGGTCCGAGCTCCTCTTTACAATGCTCCAAGTGCTCGTTCGATAGGCCTCTTCTCTCAATCTTCTGACCACCTCTATGGAAGGGAATGGATTAAATGGAAGGCGAAGGGGATGAATAGGGAATGCTGAGGCAATATCTAATAAAAGGTAGCAAAAGCTTGGGCAATGAGGGGAAGTGAAATTGGGCAGAGTTTCACTGTTCTTATGCTTGGATGTGGAATGAGACCCCAACACCTCATTTTATATGACAAAAATATGGTTATTCGGTTGGGTGATGGTCCATAGCACGTGAATTGATTGGGAAACCTCCAATAGCCCGTGAATTTCACCAAATTCCTTACAACTTTTTAATTTTTGCAACTTTTGCAAGTATACGCGGACACTTTAGTGTGCAACAAGCATATGTACGTGGGTTGTAATAGTGCATCAAGCATATGTACGTGGGTTGTAATAGTGCATCAAGCATATGTACGTGGGATGTAATGGTGTAGGGCACGTACATGCTCTAAAAAATGGTTTTTTAAGTAGATCTTCTTAGCAATGATTTGGCAAATTATGCAAGTAAGAGGGCCAATTCCATGTATGCATGAGTAGGGAATTTTAGGGCTATAACAACACTACAGAAAGAAAGGGACCAAGTAGTGCTAGAGTTCAAAAATATATTCCATACCTTGTGCACCAAGATGGGTATCGAATATTCTGACCGACATTTGGTGATCAAGTATCGTGATGGTCTGCATAGATAAATCCAAGAATAAATGGAGTTTTTGGACAACTTGTCCTTGGGCATGGATTATTGATATGCTATCAAAATTGAGCATAAGACTAAACAAAATATGTGGAATTTTGGGTCTGGAAACTCCTCACAACAAAAGCAGAGCAAGGGCATCCCCAACCCATCGAAAAAATGGTAGAGAAAAGAGGGATAGCCTCAGGAAAACTAGTTTAATATGCAAACAAAGAAGGACAATGGGAAGACGAAGAAAGATACCAAGAAGTGGTGCAACTTCAATAAGATCCCCTGGCATAACATTGTCTATTGCCTCTCAAAGCAGTCATTGGTGGCTGAGGTGAAATCCTCTGAATCAGATGGGAGTTGCGACTCTGAGTCAGAACCAGAAAATGGGATACATATCATTGGCGTGGAACCCAGTGCCATCGTTGTTACTACCAAGATCCAGCCCAGTGAAACTGATGAGACAGAGGAAGGCAATAACCTATTTCATTCATAGATGTGGGTAAAAGGCACCCCGCTGCACTTAATCCTTGATAGCAATAGCCAGAAGAACCCATCTCAGTGGAGGTCATCAAGCGGTTGCCCCCCCTGACAATGCTGCACCCGCAACCCTGCACCATCTGATGGCTCTGCCAAGGAAGTGATCTCCCCATCAGCCAACAATGTCTCCTGTCCTACGACATCAAGCCCTTCAAATATGAGGTATTGTGTGATGTTTCTCCCCTTGAAGTTTGTGATGTTATTTTGTTCCAACCTTATTTATGGAAACGTCATGTTGTATATGAGTCTATGCCTCGCAGTGTTATTATTACTTTGGATAGGAAATTGTATAGGATACCCTAGGTAGTCCCACCTAGTGCCATTTACTTGATCTCTTCCAAGCAATGCAGGAAGGTCATATCTTAGACCAAGAAGTTTGTATTCTTCATGATCCTCTCTCATAGTGAGCGAAAACTTGCAGCCACATCCATGGCCTCCACGACTGACCTCTCCATGCAGCAGAAGCAAGTGGATAAGGTCTTGTAAGAACACAAAGTCATATTCTCCTCACCTATTGGGGTACCTCTACACTTTCAGGTCAATAATTCCATCGATCTGACCCCTGACGCACCACTACCCGATGGGCTATTCTATCACCACTCTTTGTTATAAAATGAGGATATTAAGCATCAGATTCAAGAACTGCTCCAAAAGGGGCTCATTTGACCCAACTCATCACCTTATGGAAGAAAAATCATGCCTTTGCAGAAGAATGACGGGAGTTGGCAACTCTGCATTGATTACCATTCCCTAAATAAAATCACAAACAAGAACTGATACACGATTGCCCGAATTGATGATCTCCTTGATTAAATAAAGGGGGACAAATACTTCAGTAAGATTGATCTAAAGTCTGGCTACCATCAGGTCCCAATAGAGAATACATATGTATGGAAGATTGTCTTCAAGTCAAAAGAAGGTCTTTTTGAATGGTTGGTCATGCCCTTTGGTTTGACAAATGCCCCAACAACTTTCACGAGGATGATGGATGATATCTTGCGGCCATTCACCAATTCTTTTGTAGTGGTGTATTTGGATGACATCCTCATCTATAAAAATACTTGGGTGGAACACTTGCAACATATTCATCAGGTTCTGCACAGTTTGTGGAAACACAAGCTATATGCCAACTTGGAAAAATTCTCCTTCGACATGGACAGGGTCCAGTACCTAGGCTACATTGTTGATGAGCATGGTGTGCAGGTGAATCCAACCAAGATAGAGGTCATTCATGACTGGATATTCCCAACCATGATAACTGAGCATCAGAGATTCTTAGGCCTTGCCAATTTCTATCACATGTTCATGTTGGGATTCTCCCATATTACATGGGCACTCAGCCAAGTAACCAGGGATGGTGGTAAGACAAATTTTATTTGGGACTTGTCCCAACAACATGTGTTCGATGATTTGAAGCAACGCTTGTGCTTAGCCCCAGTTCTTTCATTACCCGACCCGCAACAACCCTTTGAGATCGAGGCAGATGCTTCAGACTATGTTGTGGGTGCAGTTCTCACTTAGCACATCCACCCCGTGGCCTATCATAGTGAGACATTATCAGATGTCGTCCATAAGTATTGTTGGTTGTGGAGCATGATTATCTTCTTGATTTAGAGGTCTTTGTTTTCATCCATGTTTATACCCCATGAAGACTGTACACCACCCCCGGTGGGGGTTCAAGGGAGAATCCCCCAAAGGAAAAATAGCCTTGTAAATGTATATTGTAATTTCATAGTAAATATGGACCATTCATTATAAGGTCACAAATATGATGGTAGAGATTATGTTAGGGTTTTTTTCCCTAGAAGGCAACCCTCTTTTATGACATAATTGTATTGCGGCTACATATGAGTGTGATTATTTTATTATGAGAGAGTAGATTGTGAGAGAAAGAAGAGGAAGTTACAGTGGGTCTGTTGTAGGTTGTATCCATTCATTTTGTTGGATAATAAAAAGGAAGGACTTAGGAATTTCTCTGGTGGACGTAGCCCACACTGGGTGAACCACGTATATCTATGTCTCTATTTTATTGTGTATCTTTTGTGTTTTGTTTCCGCATTTGTTTTATTTTATTGCTCCGTGATATTGTTTTTCTAACAAATGGTATCAGAGAGAAAGGTAACTCGCAGGAAAAGAGGGTTCCTGGTTCGAGTGGGAGAAATGGTGGAAGATGAAAAGTTTAGGGTCGAGAAATTTAATGGCCAAAACTACTAGTTATGGAAGATGTAGATGGAAGATTATTTATATCAGAAGTATTTATTCCTACCATTGGGTGGAATAGCAAAGAAGTCGACGGCCATGAAGGGCAAAGAATGGGAGGTTCTTGAAAGAAAGGCACTAGGAACGATATGACTGAGCCTGGCAACATCGATGGCTTTCAATATTTTTAAAGAAAAGAAAATGAAGGAGATGATGGATGCATTGGATAAACTATATGAAAAACCCTCGGTGTCCAATAAGGTATTTCTAATGAAGTGATTATTTAATGTGAATATGTCAGAAGGTGGGTCTATTGTAGATCATTTAAATGAATTTAATATGGTTACTAATCAACTAAGTTCTATAAAAGTGGCCTTTGATGATGAGGTCAGGGCTCTTCTAATCTTGTGCTCATTGCCAGAAAGATGGAATGGATTGTTCATGGCTGTAAGTAACTCTATATCTGGTTCAAACACTCTAAAATTCGATGATGTTGTTGGTGTTATCCTTAGTGAGGAAACGCTATGGAAAAGCATAGGTGAGACATTAGGTAATGTGTTAAACATGGAGAACAGGGGAAGACAAAAGGATAGAGGAAAGGGCTTAGGGAATTGTGGGAATTCTAGGAAGGGAAGATCCAAATCTAGACTGGGAAAGATAGAGTGATAGAATTGTGAGAAGAAAAGACATCTCAAGAAAGACTATAGAGTTCCAAAGAAAGAAAGAGATGGACACTAGGAGAAAAATCAGGGAGAAAATGTAATAGGTGATGTGTTACAAGATGCTTTGATTCATTCTGTAGATAATATTTTTGAGTCTTGGGTAGTAGATTCAGGGGCTTCATTTCATGCCACACCCCATAGGAAACATTTTCTAGATTATGTTGAAGGTGATTTTGGACAGATTCATTTGGGCGATGATGTACCATGCAAAATTGTTGGAATGGGAAAGGTACAAATAAAACAAAATAATGGAAAACAATGGTTGTTGAAAAAGGTAAGACATGTTCCAGATCTAAGGAAAAATCTAATTTCAACAAGGAAGTTGGCAATTGAAGGTTGTATATCCATATTTACAGATAAGGTGTGGAAGGTCACCAAAATGTCACTGGTGATAGCAAAAGGAGAGAAGGTAGGTACATTGTATTTATGTACTGGTAATACTGACTCTTCTATCTCTTTAGCTTATAAATGAGTGGATACAACACTTTGGCATCATAGGCTTGGACACATGAGTGAGAAGGGGATGTAGATACTTAACAAAAGAAATTTGTTACCAGATATTAAACAAATTGATTTGGATTTATGTGAGCACTGTGTTTATGGAAAACAAAAGAGAGTCATATTTCTCAAAGTCGGAAAAGAAAAGAAGACTGAAAGGTTAGAGCTTGTGCATATAGATGTATGGGGACCATCTCAGGTATCATCTCTTGGTGGATCTCATTATTTTTTTAATTTTATTGATGATGCAACTAGAAAAACTTGGGTTTATTGCATTCGACAAAAATATGATGTTTTTTATGCTTTTAAGAAATGGAAATCTTTGGTTGAGAATGAGACAGGAAAAAGATTGAAGTGTCTCAGATCAGACAATGGAGGTGAATATTGCAACAAGGAGTTTGATGATTATTTTTCATACCATGGGATTCATAGAGAGAAAACAGTTCCAGGAACACCACAAGAAAATGGTGTGTCAGAAAGGATGAATAGAACAATCATGGAGAGTGCAAGGAGTATAAGATTGCATGTTGGGTTTCCCTTACAATTCTGGGCAGATGTTGTAAATAATGTCATTTACTTAATAAACAAAGGAACTTCAAGCTCTTTGGATGGTGGCATTCCAGAGGAGGCATGGACAAGTAAAAATTTAAACTATTCTTTTTTGAAGACTTTCGGTTTTGAAGCATTTGTCCATATTGATAAAGAAAATAGAACAAAGCTTGAGGAAAAATCCAAGAAGTGTACCTTTATTGGATACAATGTTAATGATTTTTGTTATCGATTATGGGATTATGAAAATCACAATATCATTAGGAGTAGAGATATCATATTCAATGAGAATTTCATGTACACAGATCTATTGCAAGGAAAGAAACAAGAAAAAGAAAAACCAGAATACACAGTGCTTGATGAGATCACTGAAAAATAAATTCCAAAGGTACCAGAAAATAAAAATGTACAACAACAAGAACAACAGGTACCTTAAACTCCTACAAGTGTTGTTAGAAGATCTACCAGGTTAAGTAGACCCCCTGAATGATACTCTCCTTTGTTGTATTATTTATTGTTGACCGATTTTGGTGAACCAGAAAGTTATGAAGAGGCAATGCAGGTAGAAACTAAAAAGAAGTGGAAGAAAGGAATGAAAGAGGAAATGGACTCCTTGGTAAATAACCAGTCTTGGGACTTGGTTCAGTTGTCTGCAAGAAAAAGAGCATTGCAGAATAAATGGGTTTACAAGTTGAAGGAAGAAGATGGAGGAAAAAAGCGATACAAGGATAGACTTTTTGTAAAGGGGTTTGCACAAAAGAAAGGTATATATTTTGATAAAATATTTTCTCCTGTTGCTAAGATGACCTAAATTATGACTATTTTAAGTCTTTTGGAAGTAGAAGATTTGCATCTTGAACAGTTAGATGTAAAAACAACTTTTATCCATGGGGATTTGGAGGAAGAAATTTATATGCAGCAACCACAGGGGTATGAGGTCAAAGGGAAGGAAAATTTTGTATGCAGGTTGAAGAAGAGCTTGTATCACCTAAAGCAAGCTCCAAGGAAGTGGTATTTTAAATTTGACAAGTTTATGATAGAACAAGGTTATAGTAAATGTCATTCTGATCACTGTGTTTATTTTAAAAGGCTAGAAAATGGAAGCTATATTATCTTGCTATTGTTTGTAGATGACATGCTTGTTGTAGGGTCGAATATGTAGGACATAAATGTTCCCAAGAAGAAATTATCTAATTCATTTGCGATGAAGGATTTGGGTGTTGCAAATAAAATCCTTGGTATGAGAATAACACGAGACAGGAAAAATCGCAAGTTGACATTGTCTTATGGTGAGTACATAGAGAAGTTGTTGAAGAGGTTTAGAATGAAGAATGCAAAATCAATTAGTACACCTTTGGCCAACCATTTCAAATTAACTAAGTAAATTTGTCCCAAGACACAGGAGGAGATAGAATACATGTCCAAGCTCTTTTATTCATCAGTAGTTGGTAGCTTGATGTATGCAATGGTTTGCACAACACCAGATATTGCACATGCAGTGGCAGTTGTGAGAAGGTATATGAACAATCTAGGTAAATAACATTGGGAGGCAATAAAGTGGACTCTCGGGTATTTGGGAGGTACTACTACTCATGCATTATGTTTTGGAGGTTCAAGCATTGTTCTACAGGGATATGTTGATTCAGATATGGCAGGTGATAAAGATAGCAGGAGGAGCACCACAGGGTATGTTTTTATTGTAGGTGGAACAATAGTAAGTTGGATTTCAAAATTGCAAAAGGTTGTTTCACTTTCAACAACAGAAGCAGAGTATATTGCTGCTACATAGGCTAGTAAAGAAATGATTTGGTTACAGAGGTTTATGTAGGAATTGAGAAAGAAGTAGGAGAATAGAAAGTTGTACTGTGACAGTGAGAGGGCCATTCATATTGCAAATAAATCAGCCTTCCATTAGAATACTAAGCATATACAACTCAGGTACCATTTCATATGATCCATCTTGGAATATGGACATTTGAAGTTGGAAAAGATACACACTAGCCAGAATCCTACAGATGTGTTAACAAAGGGAGTAACCAGGGACAAACTAAGTTCCTACTCAATTTCAGTTGGTCTTAAAGCATGAAGGTGAAGATGAGAAATTTTCCAGGTCCAAGGTGGATCATAGTCCAACAGGTACAACAGGGGTGGAGTTGTTTTGATCAGTCTCCAAGTGGGATATTGTTGGTTGTGGAGCCTGATTATCTTCGGGCCTCCAAGTGGGATATTGTTATTGTGGAGCCTCGATTATCTTCGTGGATTCAAAGGCAGTATTGTTTTCAAATTATGTTTATAACTCATGAAGACCTGCATACCCTCCATGCATATTGCGGGGCTTGCCCCCTTAAAGCGTCCTAGGGATCATCCCCAACAGACGCAATTTGCAGAGATTGGTGTTAAGGTTTTTTCTTAGAAGGCAACCCTCTTTATGAGGGAATTGTAATTGTGGTTGTGTATGAGAGTGCGGATTATTGTATTCTCAAAGAGGATACTATGAGTGAAAGAAGAGGAAGCTTTGACAATGGGTGTGTTGTAGGTTGTATCCTTCACTTTGATGGATAATAAAAAGGAAGGACTCAACAATTTATCCGCATGTAGCCACTAGGTGAACCTACTTATATTTGTGTTCCCTCATTGTATTGAGTATCTTTGTGTTTTATTTCAGATTTTTTTGCATTTTATTGTCTGATCTTGTTTTTCTTAACAAGTACCCTTACTTACTTAAAAAGAAATGTAGTCCATTGCGTTTAATTCCAAAGGAGACATTACATTTCCCTCGAGAAGGAGATGCATATCCAACCGATTATAAGCCACCGCAGTCATGACATATGGAAAAATTTCACAATGATCGCATCGGCGGTCCACATATTTTGCAATGGGGCCTAATTCCTCAACATCAAGTATAAGACATGAAGTAATTAACCACATCGATGATTGCCTCAATCTACCTCGGCCGCAATAACCATAAAGGATAGACTCTTTGCAACTAATGAGACCTACTGATGGCCCTAACTTTATGAGAAATATCCGGACTTCACCACCACATACCGGGACAAGTAAGTTGGGCGCAAAGATAATTGCCACTAATTTCCATCTTCACGATGGGTTGTTGTTCCATATGGAAAATCTCTACATTCCATCAAGTGAGCTTATAAAAGATGAGGATTTGGTATTCTACCATAGCTATGGTGGTGGACACTCAACGTGAGAAAGATGTTGGTAGTGTTGTATAACATTTTATCAAGTTGAAACTTTGACATAATGTCGCTAGCATATCGTAGTCCCCGTGACTTCCTATGTATATTTCCAAATTGGAAATTAAGAAACAAGGCATGCACAACCCTCTTCCTATTCTCGACAGACTTAGCAATCCATATCAATGGAATATATGTCGGGCCTTTCATCCACCAAGCAAAGAAATGACCGGTTTTGGATATTGATCATTTTTCCAAGATGGTGATTTTCGTCAAGAAAAAGAGTATCATAGTGGAGGCCACCGCCAAGCTCTTCTGAACGAGTGTAAGTGCCATTTGGGATACCACACAACCATTATCTCTCGGTCAAGACAACATGCACCTCAACACATTTTGGTTGAGCCTTTGATCACTTATGGACACCAAGCTCACCAAATCCACTCTTCCATTCCCATGGATGGCCAAACCAAGGCCATCAACTAGATGATTGTATATCACTGCATGTAAAATTACAAGCACCATTACGGGATGAGAGTCTTCCCTTTATGTTTAGCATACAAATGTGATCCATAGCCCAACCAACATCCCCTCGTGGGCGATTTCAACCATTGGGTGCCATGGATGTTGCACCACCTCATGTCACCCGT
The DNA here is from genome assembly GCA_010110895.2 of Picea sitchensis. Lineage (NCBI taxonomy): Eukaryota > Viridiplantae > Streptophyta > Pinopsida > Pinales > Pinaceae > Picea > Picea sitchensis. The sequence continues at coordinate 32,469 of SNQJ01S0069999.1, forward strand.
AAAGAATCATCCCATGCCCAACCCAAGTTGAAAAAGACACTATGGTTTCATTGGAGGCATCCAACACATCTTCCAACGTGCTTAGGATATTTTGCTTAAGTCCAAATGCCAAGCACACCAACGCCTTGATCAACATTGATCGCCACACAAGTGTTCAGGGTGGGAGACAAAGCTTGGTTGCAATTGTAGAAAGAACACCCTTTACATGGCCCCATAGGAAGATTTTTCCAATCCATTATGGACTTACACCATCACCAAGGCTATGGGTGACAAAATGATTTGAGCTCAACATTCCACCCCTTCCTTGGTTTGCACCTATGTTCAATGTGGATCTCCTTCTACTTCATATTTCCCACCATTATTGGACACCCTTGACATAAGAACATTTGACACCAACATAGATCAAACTTGATTTCATGGAACAAGCAAGCAACCAACTATATCACGGGACACATGTCAAGGGAACTCATCAACAAAGGATCCATCTTTATTGGGTTGTCAAAGCATGAAAACTACTTCAGAAAGGAAGGAAACTCACTAAGGTTCAGATTCAACAAAAATTTCCTCATATGATGGGGAACTCACAATGGAGACCATTGATTCCTAAGGGGAGGATTGATCTAGGTGATACTCCAGGCCACCCACCTATTCCAATTGACTACTCTTGGCAGCTTTTCATTCTGGCAATTTTTTCCTAGTTTTCGTGTCCTAAACTTTCTGTGGGTCAGCTTTTGGAGGCCCTAAACAACGCTTTTAGGGCTCACCACAATCAAATAGTAGATGAAGCTAGAGTTTGATGGAGTAATTTTTAGTCCTCAGATAGAAATTTCCCTCCAATGAGCTATCGTATACTTAAATGAGATCGTGGAGGCAAAGCTACGACCTGGAAGCTGATGTACCAACTTACTCCAATGGGGCCCACATGACTTTTTGGCTTCATCTCCCAGGGTTAGGTTTTGACACGCATAGGTTTTGGAATTCATGCCTTATTGTAAAATGATTCTCATAGCCTCATTGAAATTTCATCTTCAATAATGAGTCAGACTGGTCACATTTCTTCTCTGAGATAAACCGCCACCATTCTAAAGAAGTTTGTTTTCACCAGATTTCTGTATTTTATAGCTTCAACATATTTATTTATTGAATAGAAGATAGATTTGTTGTATCTCATTATTGTTATCAGGTCTCTGCTATAATAATAATAATAATAATATGTGTTCATTTATTTCTACTCATAAATCTAGATCGTGCATGATTGGCACTCATGGTTTGAGGGAGGATCCTTTTGTGACGATCCCACATGAGGAGTATTCAACATTGAATGTGCTTGAGGAGAGGTATGACACGAAGGGTTTTTCCCATGTGCCTGATTTTCACTATGGGGATTATGCATTACTTCTGTTGGAGATCCCATTAAAGGCTCAAAGATTAGTTACAGAGGAGATAGTCATCCTCAGGATCAATCAAGGTATGCATCCATGGATTTATGGACAAGTATATGACAGCATATGAGCATGCTCGGATATAGGGTCTAGAGACATCAAGTAGAGTGATGGATATTAGCACCTACATGATACAGGATGGTTAATGACAATTCAATGATAGGAAATAATATGTAGGGGTATTCATTGGCACTCGATAGTGTGTGCAAATGTATTTGTGGGGTATTTCTCTAGGGACACCTCCCCGATGGATTACTCGAAAGTACCACATTGAGTTGATGTTAACCCGTGGATCGGGTGAGGGATGGGTGTTTCAAGGATCAACATATCCCATATGGATGATCAATCTACATGGGATAATATCAATGAGGTTCAGGTGTGATAGTCATAGGTCTTCTTCCACTTCATTATGATCTCTTGGTCATACCCTTGGGGTTGACCAATGAACTAGTCACTTTCCAATCTTGCATGAAGTGGCAGAGGCATCTATTATTGTTATTTGATTCCCTAATTATTTACAATAGAACATGGGAGTTTCACCCGAGTCAGTTGGATGGTATGTGGTATTGTGGCCATGTTATAGGTCCTTCATTTGGACCCTATGATCAGTACGCAGAGTGCATAGTAGAAGATCCATATTCTGTTGGATCTGTTCACGAAGACTTCAACAAACATTGGGAATGGTGGGCTTCCAATCTAGTGGTGGGATCCTGGAATTCATCAGAGTGAGGAACGTTTTAGTTGATGAGGATGATCGACATGGTCATGTTGGTGATTGGTCTATGTCATTATGGTTATATTGTGAGAGGAGTTGTTGATCTTTGTTCTATATGGCAAGGTATACTTTTCCTCATGATACCCAGGATCAAATCTAACCGCGGGTTGGAAACTATGACTTCTACCAAGGTCTCTAGGCTTTTAAGACATGATCCAAGACAAGGATTTACCACTCTGCATTCTCACCCGGGACTTAAGTGATCCAAATGAACACTTCTGTTTAAGGTAAGACCATTTTCCATAATTTAAAAAAGTGAGTTAAACACTCCAATGTTTCCTCTGAAAATGTGAGAACTTACTATTTCTCATACAGAGATAGACTGTAGGAGCATTTAATGGACATGTCACATTCAATTAAGAGGATGAGTTCCAGAAGCTACCTGGCCCTTTACAGGCTCAGCCTAAAGAAATAATAAGTAACCACTTAGAAGTTAAATAACTCTTAACAGATTCCGTTTCATGTGTTTGAAGGTGCAAGAGGGTTTATGTGTTAAGTTATTGGTTCTTCTTTGCAATGTATACGTGTGAATAAAGGTTCTTTTACATGCTTGAATATGTGTGATAAATCAATACACAGCCATGTAACAGCAGCAAATAACACAGCAAATCATAACACCTAAAATGATAAAGCAGTTCACCCACATCAGGCTACATCTGCTGGACTGCTTCCCCAAAATGGGTTTGTCCTCTTGTATTAAAATGCCCCAAAATGCTAATACAAGAATAACAAGAAATGTCTCAAAGACAGAACTGACTGTAAATATAGACTCATAAAATAGGAATTAGCTGAACATGCTTTTTCCTAAACATCAAACAGTGAAATAGTACCTTAACAGGATCTTTCCAAATGGCCCCTGGTGGCTCTTTAATCTTCAATGGAGAATTTGATGTGAAGATGGCCTCAAATGGCTCTGAAACCTCTGCCATCAGATTCAGAAGGTCGAAATTAGCTGAACATGGCTTTTGAATCACCAAAATGGCTGAGCATAGCCTCCAAATGTTCGACACTTAAATGGCCCTCGGTGGTCTCCAAAGCTTCCCTGAAGCAAAACCTGCCAATGGCCTCCAATGGCTCTGAAACATGCTCCAATGGCTGGTAGAAGGTAGAAGAGACCCAAAATCGACCAAAAAAAACGTCCAGAATGGTTTTCTCTAGCTCCAGTTAGGCCAAAACCAACTTCCCTTCTTTTCCTCAACAAAACTCCACTAAAATTGGAGTTAGTTTGCTAAAAATAGCAAAAGAACCAAAGATGGCGGACTCCCGCTCCAAAGAACGCGCCAACTTCTTGTAAACCGTGCTTAGTTCAAACCGCGCGCAATAAACATGTGAATGGTTATGAAACCGGGTTTAATCCACATATAACAAACTCCCGCACGCAATTAGTATCCAATGGTCACATGTATAACATAAAATATAACCACGCAAAATAACATTAAAACACACGGTTTATATGTTGTTTAAAATCCGCGTGATATAACTTGTAGAATTTGGTCATATAATATATGGAACCGGGGGTCGAATTTTAAACACCGCGCCAAAATAAAGCGTATGGGCATATGCGACTTGCAATGGAACCATGGGTCGGCCATGCCCCGCCCTGCCCCCATTTCCCAACCACAATGCAACTTCAAGTATAATGTTTCCCATAAAATTAACAAGAAACAACCGTGGCATAATGGTTAGCGGAGGTATTTGAAAACTTTGGCATAGTGGAAGGTTTCAATGGTCTCAAATCCCAGCACAGCCGCCAAACTTTTAAAACCAAATAGCCAATGAGGGGACACGTGGCGCTCCTCCGATTGGGGCATTGTGTCCTCATCTTATTTGCCCATAAACGACACGTGTCATCACCGTATTCGCCAGTCAACCGACCAACAGAAATGTGCCACGTCACCAATGCCAAGTCATCGTACGGATGTCCAGTCAGATGTACTGCCACGTGGCAGAGGCCTGCCCTGTCAGCACTTTTTTTTACCCGTTTGGCTATTCGAACATATCGCGATAACTTTCGCTCCCGACATCCGTTTGAAATGAAATCTAATTCATGCTGGGTTCGTGACATCGAGGGCTACAAACCCATTTGTTTTGAGGCAATTTCAGAACTTTTCATTTTGAGGGTAAAATTCTGGACCTCCTCGGTCCGCATTTCCGATCACTAAGAGAGGAGAGTGTAGTCTGAGCATGATGATCAGACGATTATGACTCAAGGGTTCAACGTCAACAGGATGGTTCCTCGCGGAGATTCACTTGGGACCCTGGGACTGCAATATTTGACATCTTAGTAGCCGATACAGATGAGATGGCTAGTTTTCGCTTATTGAGATTTACTCTTGGGATGCTTAGGATTGGTTTCTTGGAGGAGTGGTCTTCTGAGGAGTGGACTGAGTTTGTGTAGCTTCTAGTTGCTTGGCTTAGCAGAGACAGTTAGGTGGATTCTTATGTTGGAACATGCCAAATCAAGGCTATGAGTAGAGGGTGTTGCACATCATACATGTTAGTTTGGAACCCTGGTGACTTTACCATTTATAGACCGAGTTGAGAGAGGTTCACACAGAGGGACTTTGCAGACGATGTGTTGAGATATTTTACAAATGATTCCTAGAGGATTGCATTAGTCTGGGGGTGCTAGAGTATTCTGTATTTCCTATTTGACACTTGGAGATTAGGTGTCATTGATGCCCTATGAGTTTGTGACCACATAGAATTCCCTGAGATGTCTGATTTTAAGGTTGGTTTGGTTGAATTCACTGGGATACATTACAAGGATATGATCCTCAATAGTGGGGATGATCCTTTGAGGCATTATAACTTGTGGTTGCAGGAGGGGAGGATGCAATCCAAGCAAGAGGATCATATATTTAATATTAGAGTGATGCATCATCAACATGATGGATCCTTTCTGGTGATAGCATGGGACCCTGATATTTTATGGGTAGATAGTATGGAAGTTGGTACAAATGGGAGAGCTAGTTGTTACTTTTAGGAGACCTCATGTGTTAGTACATTGCAGGGAAATATTGTGGACAGTAGGTGCTCCACATATTCCAAATCGGTTTGGGACCCAAAGATCATTATTAGTTTTTGTTTGGTTCAGTTTGTTGTTCATATGGGTGTGATGGCATCGCTTGAGGACAATCAATCTTTGGGAAGGGAGGATTTGTCATGTCCCCATTTTTGGGTTCCCTTGTTCTGTAGTGGAAATGATTTATGTGTCTTGTTAGTGAAGAAGAAGGGATTCAAAAGGGGTAATTTAATGTCACTAAGTTAGGAGATGTTATGTTTTTTAAAGTGACATTAAGGAAATAAAGTAACTTTAGATTAATAAGTTACTTAAACATTATAAAAGTGACTTTTAATCTTAAACTGAAAGTAAAAGGGGAATAAGGGTCATATTTGATTTAGTCAAAAAAAGGAAAAGTTCTAGAAGGCATGGAAGAAGAATAAAAGGAGGGGTAGCACCTCACTTTTTCATTATGTTTTGGATTGATCTCTTTGGAGTGCTCTGAGAGTAGGGTTTTCATTAAGGTTTTGGAAATAACCCTTCCACTATTGGTTTAGTTTTGGTGGTGCAATATCCACCCTAGCTAGACAAGGAGGAGGATGCATCCAAGATCTTCAACTGAGCTTCATTTGTGATTTGATATTAGTATAGAGGTGCAGATTCATGGGGTTCTCTGGTGGTGACCATGACTTAATCCATGTTTTTGGCTTGTTATTGTCTGTTTTGGTTGATTTAATACAAATTCCATAGAAGCCACTTGAGTCATGTTTTGGATTCTATTCTTAATAAAATACCCATGATGCCTTCTCCATATTTTGTGTATTTGAACTGAATTGCATGCAATATGTTCGACATAATGTTTGTTTGTAGAATACAAGAAAATGGTTTGAAAAACATTGTCAACAATTTTAGGGCATAAAGAATACATGAAATGCAAATTATTTGATGAAATCACACAACTAGAAACAAGATATATTTTCACAAAGTTTATAACATTCCAGCCTAGCACATCTCGGATATTACAATCTATAATTGAGTTTTCAACTAATTTGTTTTTATTTTTAGTGATTTGTCATTAAAATAAGCACTTCATACATAGTCTTTAATTAACGA
>SNQJ01S0070000.1:0-38802 GCA_010110895.2 Picea sitchensis
AGACACCAATGCTAAGAATATGTATATAGCAATTTGTTATTTTGCACCTATTAATTCTACTTTTTATAAGAAAAATAATCTAGATAAAAATTGTCCCTATAATAATTTAGAACAAGATATTTATAATTTGAAAAATGAAGGTAGTATCCTCTTGCTAGGAGACTTTAATGCTAGGACTGCAACTAAACAAGCTACTCTTTTAGGTGATGACTCCAACCATAATCCTTTATGGCTAGATGAGGACCTTGTTTTATCTAATAGCTACAAAAGAAGATCTGAAGACCTAATTGAGAATTTGTTTGGTACTAAGTTGGTCAAGATCTGCAACTCTTAAGACCTAATAATTTGCAATGGAGTAATGAAGTGGCCAAACTCCAACCAAATGACATGTATTCATGGGCTAGGTAGTAGTGTTGTAGATTATGTGATATCTGATATCCCTGTTTCCAACCAAATAACAACTTTTGACCTCTTAAATGACCATGAGCCTGACTCTGATCATAAACCTCTAACCCTAACTCTAAAATTTTCCATGCATAGGAGCACCATTGAAGAGAATTATGATAATAAAAGGAATTTGCGCTTTGACAAAAGTAAAGTTGGCATTTTCTTAAAGGATTTAAATAGTAAATTAAAACTCCTAACTTATAAGGAAAATATTGAAGAACTCTATCATAATTTTACAACTACCCTTTCCACTTCCATTAACAAGTTCTCTTTCGAGGTGTCCCATAAAAAGAATAATAAAACAACCAACCCTTGGTATGATAAAGAATGTAAAATTGCTAGGAAAGCCATTAGGGATGCTTCTAATGAGCCCTTAAAAATCGATAAGATCAATACGTACAAAGCCCTAATTAAAAGGAAAAAAATATACTATATCAATAAAAGGCAAGAGCAACTTTCACAACTATACAAGTTGGATTCTAAGAAGTTCTGGAGCCAAATTCTAAAACGCAATACTAAAGAAAATAATAGGATTCCCTTAACAGACTGGAATTCTTACCTTAAAAGTCTTTACGAGTTCCGTAATTCCATGGACACCATTCCTATTGTCCCTACAAAGGAAGAAGTTTTTTCTTTAGATGACATAGAGTTCGGGGTTAAGCGGCTCGCAAATGGCAAAGCTAAGGACATTGAAGGCTACCAAGATGAAATTTTTAAAATTGGAGGGCCAATCGTTATCCCTCACATACATAAGCTCTTCAATTTAGTAGTCAAGCAAGGCTTCCCTAAACCCTGGACGCAAAGCCTCATTGTTCTTATTTTTAAAAATGGGGATAAAAAAATTCCCTCTAATTATAGGACCATTATGATTAGCCCAATTTTAGCCAAGCTTTATGGAATTATTTTGGAAAAGAAGATTATCATTTGGCTAGAAAGTCATGGTAAAAGAGCTAAAGGCCAGGCTGGGTTTAGGAGATATCATTCAACTGTGGACCATCTTGTTACCTTTAGGATCATTGCAGAGGAGTTCCGCAATACTAAAGCCAATCTTTTTTGTTGTTTTGTTAACTTTAGAAAAGCTTTTGACATGGTTCCTAGGAAAAATCTTTGGAATAGGTTGGAAGAGATAAAAGTGCCTCTCGAGTTGAGGTCTGCTGCAATAAAGATGTATGAGAACGTTATTGCTAAGTTTAAAAACACTGAGGGCTGGTCAAAAGAGATTAACTACAATATCAGAGTCAAACAAGGTTGTCCCTTGTCCCCTACCCTTTTTGTCATATACATTGATAAATTAGAAGAATGCTTGGAAAAAGAAGGTTGTGTCGGCCCTACTCTCACTGGTATAGTCATCAATCTTCTTCTTTATGCCGATGATATCATTCTTATGGCAAGGATTCCCCATGATCTTGAAAATGAACTAAGAATCCTCAAGGATTTTTGCTCCAATATGGGTATGACTGTTAATACTGATAAGACTAAGGTCATGATTATTAAATCCAATAAGATCCCTTATGATACCTTGGTATATGACAACAACAACTTGGAGGAAGTGAATTCATACAAATATCTTGGAATTGATATTCACCACAAGCTTAATTGGAATTATAGCATTGAGAAAAGGATTATTGGGGGATGGAAAGCTTATTATGGGCTTGAAAACAATTGTAAATCAACTGAAATTTGGAGTTGGGATAAGAAGAAACTCCTCTTTGAGACTCTTGTTACACTTGTTATTCTTTATGGATGTGAAGTTTGGGTCTGTAGTATCTCTCGTGAATCCTAGAGAAAGATAGAGAAAATACAAAAGAATTTTATAACCTATAATCTCAAAATTAAAGGAAATACGCCCTATCCCATTCTCCTCATAGAAACAAGCCTCTCCCCCATTGAGAGCATGGCTATGACTAGATACCTAATGTAAAATAACAAGTTAAACAACATGGAAGACAAGAGGCTACCTAAAATTGCTTCCAAATCAAGTCATAACCACCATCGACTCAAACGAGGATGGCATAAAGACGCCCGATCTTGGCTAAACTATTGGGGAATCATGGAAGAAACCATTTTGCAGAATAAAGATACTATTAAAAAAAACGTCAAATCAAAATTTAAGGAAAAAATGTGGTGTGATAAAGAGTTAGAGGGAAAAAAAAATAAGGTATTATAAAGATGTAATCAACCCTAATATAGAAGATCAAAATTATCTATCTATTTTTCCAAGTGTAAAGAAAAAAATAAGCATTGCTAAGATAAGAACAAATTCTCACGAGCTCCAAAGTGAAACTGGGCATTGGTCAATTCCTAAAACGCCATGGGATGAAAGAGTGTGTCACCTTTGTGACACTAAGAAGGTTGAAGATGAAAAACATTTTCTCTTAGATTGTCCAACCTATACCCATATTAGATCTCATTTTCAAAATATTGATCACACTACCAACCTTCCTAACCTCTTAACTCAACAAAAGTATGGTGATCTTGGAAAGCTTCTCTTAATGCTTTTCAAGCACAGAAACGAAATTCTAAAGAATCACAAGTAATCACTTATCCTCTTAAGGTCCGATAGACCAATTAGGTCTTAGTGGACAATAATCATCATCATCATCATCAATTATTTCTTTATGACCTTATGATGATTTGTTTTGAAATGTTAAATATTAATAATTAAAAAAATAATTTTTTTATAAAATTTTGCTAAATTTTTTAAAATTTTCCATAAAATTTTGAACTAATCAATAATCAATATTTTATATTTAAAATCTTAATAAATTTTACACATTTTATAATTTTTCTACCAAAACATTAATAAAGATTTAAAATGTCATATTTTCTTACAAAGGATTGATAATTTTTTTAAAGAACCTTACCAGTCCTAATTTTTTTTAATGAACCTTACAAGCCATATGACTATTCTATTGGGTGAGATTGTATAGGGAGGTAGTAACATGCTCGATGTTACCAATTTATGCTGGTGGGGAGATACTATCTAACCCTGGTGAAAAGATTGGGAAGGCGGAGGGGGCTAGGGGTATTTTGTCCAGTGGTCAGGGGGGTGGGGATGCTTTGTTAAAAGGGGTAGTACTAGGAGGTATGGAAAAAGGACTTCTCTCCTCTAAAAACTAGGAGTGCAAGGAAATTGGGAAAGAGAAGGAAAACACAAACTTGATAAGTCTGGAGGGTGTAACTGGTCCTAGGGTGCTTAGAGCTCAAAAATCCCTGGCTAGGGTGAAAAGATGATTGTGGCATCCTTGAATGTGAGGGGAGTGGGGGGATCCTTAAAGTCACTAACCCTCAAAAGGTTTTTAGAGAAAAAGAATCCAAATGTTCTTTTTATTCAGGAAACCATGGTCGATGAAGCTAAAGCAAGGGAAGTTTTTGTTAAACTTCTCCCTAATTGGCATTTTTGCGGGTGGATTCTATTGGTCTCTCAGAGGGTTTGCTTACAACATGGAACCCCCGTAAGGCTGATTTTGCTGCGTTCTTGACTCCTACAGGGATATCGCTGGAGGGTGTCATTAAAGATATAAATATAAAGCTGAAGTTGATAAATTGTTATGGGTCGTATGCTGACAGAGTGGTTTTTTGGGAAGACTTAAAAAGGGTTGGGATTTTTGATGTGGAATTTATCTAATTATGGGGGGAGATCTAAATTTTACCACCTCGAGTAGGGAATTTTTGGGTGATGTTGCAACGGTGGACCCTCTGCAACACTACTTCAGTCAATTGGTACAAGCTAGAGGTTTGGTGGATGCTGAGCCAGTAAAAATTCTTCCTACCTGGAGGAATGGAAGGAAAGGACAAGGTTACATTGCAAAAATGATGGATCGGTTCTTGATATATGAGAAACTTGTTTAACCAGGAATCAAATATCGATCCTGGGTTTGCAATGATAAGATCTCGGATCACATGCCAATGATTTTACATTTGGAACTTGGGAGTGACTGTCAGATACCCTTTTAAATTTAATGCAGTTTGGTTGGAGGATCAAGACTTTGTAATCTTAGTTAGAACCAATTGGGCATTTTTGTTGGGGTTAGAGATTCTGAATCCTATGGACTCGTTGGTAAATAAGCTAAAGGGTCTCAAGAGTCTGGTAACTATATGGGAAAGAAATAAAAAGGATGAAGGTAAGAAAGAGCTGGCACAATTAGAGTTGGAACTAGAAAAATTATACTCAGACTTTCCTGGAGGGTTTGTGGAGGAAAGAGATAAATTATTGGTATTGGATAAAGAGAAGAGGAAATTGGTACTTTTAAGACAAGAGGAGGAGACTTGGAGACAAAAAAGAAGGGTTAACTGGCTGGCAGCAGGTGACAAAAATACAAAAAAAATTCATGCTTATGCTAGCTCAAGGAAACAAATTAACACCATTTGGGACATTACTAAGAAAGATGGAACTATTATTTCAAACAGTTCTGATCTTCAAGAGGAGGCATTAGACTATTTCCAGAATATGTTTAAAGCTAAGGACAAACTGACTATATCAGACCAGCTTGTAGTCTTAAGGAATTATCCGAGGTTGTTTTCAGAGGAAGAGGGAAGTAGTTTGGATGATCCAGTTTCCTTAGCTGAAATTCTGAAAACTTTAAAGGGCTTTAAGTGCTCAAAAAGTCTTGGGCCAGATGGATGGACTGTAGAGTTCTTCTTGGCTTTCTTTGATCTCTTGGGCATTGAATTACTGGAGGTGGTGGAAGAGTCAGGAATACTTGGGAAAGTGTTGGGTGCTTTGGATGCCACATTTATTGCACTAATCCATGAAAGTGACAAACCTGATTCTTTTGGAGGATTTAGGCCCATAACATTGTGCAACCTGGTATATAAGATCATTACAAAAATAATTGCTACCAAACTAAAAACTTCTCTTTGTACTGGTATTTCTAAGGAACAATTTGGTTTTTTAGAAGGTAAACAAATTACTGATGTGATTGGAGTAATACAAGAAGTATTACACAACATAAAGGTGAAGAATCTTAAAGCTATGGTTTTAAAATTGAATTTATTCAAAGCTTATGATAGGGTGGATTGGGGTTTCCTCGGACTTGTTTTATTACAGGTTGGCTTAAGATTAGAAGCAACTGACTGGATTCTGGGATGTGTGACCTCAACAAACTTTGTTGTGTTGATCAATGGGAAACCTACTAGGTTTTTCAAATCTTCAAGGGGCTTAAGGAAAGGATTCCCTTTATCACCTTTACTTTTTCTTCTAGTTATTGAAGGATTGAGCAGAATTATACAGGAGAAGGTTTGAGATAAGAAACTTGAAGGTGTTCCTGTGGTGAGAGAGATACATATTACACATTTAATGTTTTTATATGATGTAATATTGTTTGGGATTGGTTGCTTTTTTGAGTGGAAAGTTTTCAAGGAGGTTTTGGAGTTATTTTGCAAGGCTACATGGATGGTTTTTAGTCCTCAAAAGTCTATGTTCTTAGAAGTAGGGTGGGATGATGTAGAGCTTAATTTGTTGAAGGAGCTTTTGCCTTTTGAGGTTAAATCCTTAGATGCAGGTTTTAAGTACCTAGGGTTTTACATTAAACAAAACTATTACGCTAGAGTGGACTGGCTTTGGCTAGAGAAAAAAATTGAAAAGAGAATATTGTGTTGGAGTCATAGGTGGCTTACCCTGGGTGGTAGAGTCATACTTGTAAAATAAATACTTGAAAGAATCTCGGTGTACTGGCTCTCATTAGATAAAATTCAAAACAGTGTATTAAATAGTATTAGAAGAAGGATGTTTAGCTTTCTTTGCACTGGTAAAAAAGAAAATGAAGGAATGCATCTAATAAACTGGAAAAAGCTTGCAAAACCTAAAAAGGATGGTGGGTGGGGTATCAAAAACATATTTATCTTTGGACAAGCATTGGCTGCAAATTTTTTATGGAGATGTCTTATGATGCTTGGTCTTTGGCATGAGGCGATAATGAAAAAATATCTTAAAAATAAAATTGTTGAGGAGTGGTTTAGGCAGGGGAGAACAAACTGGAATGGTACATAAAATATCTAGAGATCTCTTACATCTTCTTTAAATATAATTTCTGATTGGTCGGTGTTGAAGACTAGGAGTGAGAGAGATATCATAATTGGTGTTGATCTTATGGTTGGGTTCCACTCTTTCTATAAATTGTATGATAATCTTATACTTTTGTGAAAGGAACAAGGGGTTGTATGTCTTTCTCATGCAGGGACAATTGTTCAAGAAGGTATGAACACTATAAGGTGGAAAAAGGATGAATCATTAGGACTTGAAGGAGCTCTAAAAGATGAATGGATAAACTATACAAGAGGCTTGGTAAGTGCTGGAATTGATCTAAATGATGAGAACGATATATTATTGTGGTCTTGGGATACCAAAAAAGGTGAAGTTAATGCCAAACATATAAAGTTCAAGTGATGGAGGGTAGGGAAGTAGAACCAAAATTCTGGTACTCTAAGATATGGGAGTGACAATTATCATTAAAAGTAAAACTCTTTGTCTGGTTATTGTTGGAACACATAATACTTACATGGGATAACTTGATTAAAAGGGGATTTTTGGGTCCTAGTATTTGTATTTTGTGTAAGGAAAGTGAAGAAATTGTGTTACATTTATTTGGGGAATGTAGTTTTATAATAAATATCCGGCAGACTATTACTAAGGAACTAAAATTGATCAATAACTGGCAAGGTGGTCAATTTGAGAACATTTTACAAAACTGGTCAAAGGGAAAATAAAACTAGAATGAAATCCCATGTTATGTTTGTTGGGAAGTCTGGAAGCATAGGAATTTGTTGATATTTGAAGATCAGCAAAAAATTCATATTAGAGTTTACAATTGCATTCTACAAGACTTGGGGGAACAAAAAATTACACAGGTCACTAAACACAAAAGGATTGATAGGCCACCTACACGTGAATGGGATTGAGCAGTAGGTTTCTTCAATGGGGCTTCACACGAAAGAGGTACAAAATGTGGGGCTGGAGCCATTCTGAAATGTCCAGGCTTGGGCACTTATAGACTTAAAATGAACCGTGGAAAATGAACAAATACCACAGGAGAATTGTTGGCACTTTGGGTAATTTTATTTTTTTCATATATAAACCATGTATCAAGGTTACTATTGGTGGGTGATTCTAAGGTTATTATCGACTCATTTACTAATGATAATAATCTATAGTTGATTTCTTTGTATCCATGGATGACAAAGACTAGATCGCTAAGCAAACATTTTCAACAAATCAAAGCTCAACATATTTACAGAACTTATAATCATGTTGTTGATCGACTTTCAAAGGAAGCACTGTTATTGGATGAAGGCGACATGTGATGGGCAACATGAAATATTTGAAAGAATTGATATCAATGATACTATTTTAATACATAGTTTTTCTTTGGTACTTTTTGTAAATTACAATTTGTAATTTAAAAAAAAGACAATTTATATTTACTAATATAAGTGTTTTTTCCTATTGAAAAAAAAATGTGACTTCAAATTATGGGTAGGAAGATTGTAAAGTGGATAGATTCGTTGTTGATATAAAAAATTTATAAACTTTTCTTAGTTGATTTTTAAGAAATTTCATTATATTCTTACTTCTTTGTAAAAAAAAATATTTAATTATATTTTTGATTCTTTGCAAGAAAACTAAAAATTCGAAGTATTTATTAGATAAGATATGATATTTAATTATTATGATTTTTAAGAAATTTCATTATATTCTTACTTCTTTGTAAAAAAAAATATTTAATTATATTTTTGATTCTTTGTAAGAAAAATAAAAAATCGAAGTATTTATTAGATAAGATATGATATTTAATTATTATATATATTTTTAAAGTTATTCTGGGTTTAGTGGTCAATGATATTTGATGATCATAACTTTTTTTTTTTTTACTTATTTAAAATGAATTTAGTGGTGAGTTAGTTAGAGTTTATTATAATCTTGATTTTTTTAACTTATTTAAAATTAATTTAGTGGTGAGTTAGTTAGAGTTTATCATAATCTTAAATTTGATTCACTTTTGCTTTATTTAAAGTTTTTTTTATGGGAAAACTATTTTTCATTAATGGGTTTTATATTACAAAGAAAAAAACATATATACTTCTTAATGCATATTAAGATGTTTAATTTATATTATAAAAAAATTATAATTATGATAATGCATATTATAATGTTTAATTTATATTATAAAGAAATTATAATTATGAGTGAAATGCATAGAGAAAAACATATATACTTCTTAATGCATATTATAATCTTTAATTTATATTATAAAGAAATTATAATTATGAGTGAAATGCATAGAGAATGTTATATAATATGTTAGTATACAAATGTTGGTGAGTGGATTTAATATAAGATTTTTTTCCATTTATTATAATTCATTTTAATTTTTTTATAAAGATAGTAAAATTTATCATAACCTAGTTATTAATTTTTAATAAAAATAATAAAGATTTTTTTTATTTATTTATTAAAAACTAGAAAAATAAATTTCATTTTCATTAATAAAATAAAGTAATAATAATAAATTAATACTTCCTTTTTTCTCTCACATATATTTTAATCTAAATATTAAAAATAAATTTTAATTTTGGATTCCTTCAAAGTTAAAGGGATTATATATATATATATCTCTGTGCGCAAACGACAGCTTTCACGTGCATCGAGAATCAGGAAACCATTTCATCATTCCGATATATCTCCGTATGACAAAAGAGGTTCAGACATCACACCAATAACACCACAGATGATACCGCAAATCACGGTGTCAGCAAGATCTCGGAATGCTGTTCTTTTTCAATCACTTGGTGCTATCGATCACATGGCGATGGCGCTGTCTCTGGATAAGCAGAAGAGCTTTAATTCAGATGTGATGGTATATATTTCAAAAAAGTATTAGTTCATTCTGATTCAATGGTATATATTTTAGAATTATATAGCATTTATCCGAATCCAATGAGATCTCTGTGGAATAACATTAATTTTGATGATGGATATTATATATTTTTGAGATCTCTGTGGAATAACATTAATTTTGATGATGGATATTATATATTTTTGTAGTTTAATTGTTTTAAGTTTTGTTATTTTGGACACGTTTTCTGTTTAGTTTTGTTTTAAATTTTGTGAGAAACTGGTTGTATAATCAGAGTGTTTCAGGGATTTTTGATCGGGATGAATCTATTTCTACATTCAGAAATAAAACTTAAACAATAAAAAATTGTAATTTCGTGTAGATTTAAGTTGCCAGGATCCAATGAAAATGACCAAAAAACAGAATAGTTAGACAATCCTTATCTATTTCAATAATGTATTATTGACTCATTTTGATAAATATATGATAGTATTTATTGGTTTATTGGGATTCAATGGTGTATTTTTTTTTCCACTGGGAAAATATATTATAAGTATATTAATTAACAGTGGGATAGTTATCATTGCCTGTTATCAAGGAATGAGGGCTGGCTCATCATTGTTATTAAAAAAACTCAGGCTACTTGAAATAACCATCTGGTAGTTATGGATTTTCATTTTTTTCTTAAATTTCCTTAACTCCAAAAAAATTTGTTCTTAGTTAAACAAAAATAGTTTTAGTTTATACTCTAAAACTACAGATTCAATAATGTATATCTTAACATATATAATATTAATTGGAAAAACTATTTTAGATCATACTGCAACACCATCATAGATTCAATAATATATATCTGAACACATATAATATTAATTATTAATTTATAATATTAATTTAATTATTCACATTAAATGTATAATTCCCTCGTATTAGTTTGCAGAAACATGGAAACAAATTACAGGTAAGAAACAAACAGTAAAACGCTTCCCATATTACAGACAGAGACCTAAGAAACTATCACCCTCAACACTGACTCTGACCATTACTGTTTTAGAATTGTGTGATAACACCTTGCTACTGTACATGGCATCAACAAATTAGATGTCAGAAACAAATAGTAAAAAGTTTTACATATTACATAGAGACATAAGAAACTATCACCATCAACACTGAAGCTTCCTTCCTGAAAAGGTTTTTATTCTTAATTTTTCAAAAAGTGCACAGGTTACAGCAAAGATCCGAATACAAAATACATCCTTCCTGTAAAGGTTATTATTCTTAATTTTTCAAAAAGTGCACAGGTTAAAGCAAAGATCCGAATACAAAATACATCCTTCCTGTAAAGGTTATTATTCTTAATTTTTCAAAAAGTGCACAGGTTAAAGCAAATATCCTAATACAAGAATCAAATACATATGGGACAAATTTATGCCCACTGTGATTTTCACTTGTAATTGATTCTACTACATTCGAGCAATGTTCTCCCTTTGAAATCAGACCGGGCTACAGACAAAGATTTAGTATAACTATGGTGAAATCTGCCTGCTGCCAGGTGATGGCTATAGGGTTTTCGACTTACTGCTACTTATCCATTTAAAACATTAAGTTGTTGTTACTTATCCATTTAAAACACTAAGTTGGTGTTCCTAGTCAGTTGAGCAAGGCCCTTGGCCATTAAGAATCATTTGTTAGTCTTGAAGATGAAAATCTACCAACTTCTAAGTTTACCTTGAACCCCAAGCCAGATCAAATCCAATATTAATCAAAGCATTTTCATCTAGGTAGATGATCTTAATGTGATCTGATTGAGCAAGAGTAAAGGATGGAGTCGAATTTTTCATTATTTAAATGATAGAAAATAAATAATAATAATAAAAAAAAAATTAAAATTAAAAAAGGAAAACAACTTGTTTATCTAAATAAAGTAATTTAGATTCATCTTAATTTTAAATCTACAAATGTTAAGATGTGCAAACTTTTTTAAAAATTTTTGTTTTTGGAAAATATTTACACCTTGAAAGATTTGATTCCTTTTGGTGAAGAGCTTCTTACTACCAAAAAATTGAAAGCTCTTTAATAGAGTTTATAATTTTTTTAGACTAGGTCTTAAATACATCAACCATTTTAAATCTCTTAACTCATAGATTTAAAAGTATTGGCTAAGACTTTTAAACTTTTGATAGAAAGTTCTACAAGGACTCATTAAGAGTTTTAATTGTACTGACCAAACTTTTAGTTTTGTCGATACCTCTAAAAAGGAAAAATTATATGTCTCTTGCCCAAAAAAAATGTAATCTACCTTCACACATTCACCTTAATCATTTACCATATGTGCATTGTTGGCTTCCACAATTGAGCCAAGGGCTTTGGAAGAGGCATTGAATAGTACATATGCATGAAAGTAACTAGTTACATTGGTGGGATCCTTGTCCAATTTGAACAATGTTCTAGTGGCCAACATGCAAAAGGTTTGTAGTTTTCAATAGCATAGAGCACATAACACATTTGGTGAATGGTGCTTCAATGATTTTACATATGCTACCTTTTTGTAGTAATGGTGCAAATGGGCCAAGAATTTTTCAAATAAATGTGAAGAACTTGGAGGATCATCGAAAATCCGTATGCGTTAAAATAACACGATCCAGTTTGTGACAATGATTATTTAGTATATTTCACGTATATTTGGGCCTTTTAGGGATGATGTGGGAGTTAGCTCATGGAAAGGTGACCGAAGACTAGATGATCAAAGACATTGAAGGATTAAAAGTGAGAAGATTAAAAATTGAACTTTTGCAACCCCTGAAATCTTCAATAAATCTCAAAGGTTAAAACTTTAAGCATGTCCCAAAAGCCTTTCAAAAGATGAGTTGGATTTCACTTTTGAGGGGAACATTTCAAAAAAAAAGACCAAAAAGACTCCAAAGAGCTCAAGGTGAGTTAAAAATTTTAAGTTTCATTTTTTTCTTAAAAACTAAATATAAACACTTTATGTGGAAAAATTTGAAAAATCTTTAAAAGCTTTAAAAACATCAAATAATTCAAAGTTATTAAAACCCCCAAAATATTGTAAACTTCTTTGTGACCACTATCAAAACATCTTTAAAAATATTTACAAAATTCCACTAAAAGCCAAAAAAAAAAGACACCCCAAAAGTTTTTGGAAACTTTCAAATATTATAACTTTTGAAATGCCCCAAAATATTTTGGGAACAATCCAAAAACAAACTTTGGAAAAGGGCCAAAATAAAACTTAAGAAGATGGATAAAAGATCTAGGGAGAAGGCCTAACTTTCTTAAAAAATCAACTTTGGAAAATTCTCAAAAACGTTTTAGGAAGAAATGAAAGGTACTTTTCAAAAGATGATTGAAATAGAAATTCGCAAAACCTTTTCAGGAAAAGATGAAAGGTACCTTGAAATAAAAACTCTTAAAGAGAATTAAGAGAAAACAAAAACAATTCTAAAAGAGTTGAATGTAGAAATTATTTTGACCACGATATAAACTTAGAAAAAATTTAATTCATGAACCAGGGTTTGTCTTAAAAGACTTAAGGAGTGCAACATGTAAGAAGAAAACTTTCAAATTTTTTACACCAAGATTTACAAGAATTATTAAAAGATGATCAAAACCAAAATCAAACATAATGCACAAGAACAAGTTTAATAAGTTTAAAGGAGGGGTCCCCAAATATTTAAAATAGGGGGAAGTTATTTAATGATAAACCCCCACTAAGATAGAGGGGAATAACATCCAACAAGAAGAAAAAAACCCAATTTAGTTGTAGGATTTCGTATGCCAATCATACCCGAGGCTCAAGGGAGTAGAGGGAAAGGTCACATCAAACATTGTTGGTGTACACACTAACAAACAACAATAGCGACATGAACCAAGATACCAAAGAAAAACCCAAGTAATGAAAGCATGCAATACAAAAAAACCAATATAAAAAAACCTTCTTAGATAGTAGAAGTTTCCAGACAAAGCGAAGGAACAACTAAAAAAAGATTGCCTATGTCTATTAGTAAGCAAGCATCTAAACCCATATACCCAAACATTAACCAAATGAATGAACATAAAAATAACAAGCAAGGGAACAATGTGAGAGCATACTAGGATAAGAAGAGAGATCTTGTTGAGGTTGAGGACTAAGAACCAAATTCAATATCTTAGCATATAACCTCTTAATTGTTAAAACACACTCAATCTAAGCTCTAAAAACTAGGTGATATTGTAACACCCATGTTTCCCCCAACTTGTAATTAATCATTAATTATGATTACCATGCTATGGCATGTGAACGATGCAAATGTATTATTTTTTAGATTGCTAATGACTGACTGTGGGGGTGAAGCCTTGAAGTACCAGACATGATATCACTAGAGGAAAAGAGCGAGGGAATAGTAGAGAGGGTTCATTATGTCAAAATGACCCAAATTCTCTTTGTTAGAAATAAAAAAGCCTCATCTTGAACCCAAGGAGAAATCGGTTACTTAAAGAAGGATTGGTGGTTGAACAATAAACTACCCCCTTAAGTGGAAGTATGGAGGGTTTGGCTGAGGAGACAAAAAACTGTCAGCCCAACGTACCATAGAGGGAAGTTTTTCTTACAGACCCAGACTGACCCGAGTTTTCTTCTGACAGAAGAAACAAGACAAGTCCAGAACCTTCATGAGGAGGAGAAAGACGTGAAACATATGCATGCACAGGATATAAGACAAGAGGGGGATGCACTAGGCAGGGAATGCGTGACCAGGAGGAATGCATGTGTTGATGAAAATGTATGGATTACCTTACTCAATCATTTCTAGATCTTTCTTGGCTAGGAAAATATAGTTGGGAATGTCACCCGGGGTTTATAGCCTCAAAATATTCACTCAATCCTCAAGTATTAATTACAAGGACTGAGGATGATATTATAATTTAAATATGTTGCAATATAAAATAAAATTTATAAAAGCTATTGGAATGTACATAGATTTTACGATAAATTAAACATGAAGATCAAAAGCGAAAAAGTAACCAAGTCACGAAAACACATGTATGAGACATAATAAAAATATGATTTTATTTCATTTTGAGATACCAAAAGTGTTTTTCTCTTTAAAAAACCCCTGCAAGGGTATGGACCAAAGTCTGATTTAGAGATCTCCGATGAACACCATACAAAAAAAATATGACAGTAAAGTAAAAATGAAATTAATAATCTGGATCAACTTGCCACAAACTGCTTCCATTTTGACTCTGCAAGATATCCTTTATCAGCCATGAAAATAATTTCACAAGCAGACAAGAATACAAAGACTATCAAGGATGAATCAACACCTCTAAAACAAGCGTTTGGAAAGTGTGGTTTAGTCTTGAACCTTGCTATCTACAATAAGACCTTGTTGTCAACAACAGAATTAGGCTTTCGAATAAACTCATAAATGAATGAAAATTGAAACTATCTCATGTAACTAAAGAGAAAACCTTAGTCCTGTTTTCTCCTTCTATTCTCCATTGTCTCTTCTTCTCATTGATCTTTTATTCTTTCCCAATAAGTTGAATTAGTTCAACTACTTTATTTAGTTAAGTTGATTTAACTTAACTGATTATTTTAGGAGAAATAAATAATAATAATATAGTTAATGGTCTTACTTATAAATAACTAAGTAGGTGGGACCTATCGTGACTCCCATCATTTCTTCTTTTTAAATCATGAAATATAACATGCAAAACATAATCATTTTGACCATATGCCACCCTTGTAACTCCCTTTAATATCTTTTAAACTAGATATTTAAATATCAACAATAATTTATATCATATCAAAAAAGAATATATATCCACGTTATCCACAAAATATCAAAAATAGGGCTTGTTGTCCAAAATATGAGGAAAACCATTAAACAATTTCTGATCCAGGTGGATATCGGTGGCCACCCACCTATTCCACGATCTCGAAAAACAATTTTTCATCGTGGTAGTTTTTTGCCAATTTTTCGGGTTCCAAACTTCCAGGGCCGTTTTGCGGCCCTAAACGACGTTTTTTTGGGGATTTGGGGCCCAGGTCATTACCAAATGCATTGATTTGGGCCAATCGAAAATTGTTCTTATCGATTAGACATTTCCAATGGTGTATCGAGCACCCCAAACAAAGATCGTATGCAAAAGTTACACCCTCGGGAAGTTGATGTATCAACTACCCCCATCGGGTCCCGCAAAGCTATTGGATTTTCATCTTCTGTGGTTAGGGTTTTGGATTTTACTTATTTTAAAAAGGCCTTTAGAGCCTCATTTTAACGATCATCTTCTTGCAAATGAGAGTAGTCGTCACATCTCTTCTTAGAGATAAGCTGCCACCATTCTAGTGAGTCTTTCACTCTTTATTTTTACAGTTCTATACATTTCGCACATTAATAGAGATTGTGTATTAATGTATCTATGTATTAATATATATGATATATTTCTATTATATTGTTGGATATACGATACATCTCTTTACATTTATTTATTAAATCTCTGCTCTCATTTCGTGCTGAAAATAATCTGGATCAGTGGTATCAGAGCAGGATGTTCTTGATCGTTTTTCAGTGCATGTCCCCAACGAGGTCCGAGTATAGAAAGTCGGGTCTTGAGCTTGTCTCTCTTGAATACAATCGCTCTCACACACCCAAGAAACCCTCCATGGCGGAAGAAAATAAAAATGACGGAGCATAAGATTCTATTAATCTGTTGCTTGAGCAAGCTCTCATGCGACAGAGGGACCAAATGATGAAGAATTTCTCCCACATCCTTCAATACTTTCCGATAACAAAAGCACGTCTTCATCAAGAAACCACTTTGGAGGCACCTTGCCTTTCAAGGTACAGGTTAATTTTGATATTCTGGTATTTGAAGGTCAGATAGATGTGGATTCCCTAGACAAATGGTTAAATCTGCTAGAAGGTTATTTCTCTTTTCACCATTTTTTTGACAAGGAAAAGATCACCTTCGCACTCCTTAAGTCTCTCCCCCATGTCAAACATTGGTGGGAAACTTACTGGGAGAAAAGTTCCAAAGAGGAGTCCATAATATATGGGGATGATCCCACTTGGGATTTTTTTGTGGATGCGGTCAAGGAACAATATTTCCATGTTGACAACTATGAATACCAGTACATGAGATGGACCACACTGCAGCAAGAGAGGGGCCAAGCAATGTCGAAGTTCACTAATACCTTACATACCTTGCATACCAAGCTAGGTATCAAAGACTCCGAGTGACATTTGGTTCTGAAATACCGCGAGGCTCTACACAGTTACATCCAAACTAAAATGGATTTTGTGGATATCTCATCACTCAATGTTGCGTATCGGTATGTTGTTAAAATCGAGCAAAAATTTAGGCACCAGAACAAACGGGAGATCAGATCTTCAAATCCGCAACAACCAAAGTATGAGAAAGATGACCCTAACAAACATCTTCCTGAAAACCAGTCTAAGTCATAGGAAAAGAAGGGTCACAGGAAGATGAAGAAGGAAATTGGAAAATGGTATGATTTCCACAAAATCTCTTGGCACAACACCGATGAATGTCGCTCAAAACAATCATTGGTGGCTAAGATCAAAGACAAGGAGACAAACCCTGATTCAAAATCTGATTATGAAAATACTAGTAAAAGACAGATCATCGACATAGACCCCACTACTATTGTCGTGATCATAACAATTCAACCAGAAGAACCAACAGATCTTGAAGAGGGGGGGCACCTTTTTCATTCACAAATGTGGGTGAAGGGGACCCCACTGCATTTTATTGTTGATAGCGGAAGCCAGAAGAACCTCATTTCAGCAGAGGTCATCAAACAGTTGGGATTATCGACAACACCACACCCCCAACCATAGAACATCGGGTGGCTTCACTAGGGACGAGATCTTCATGTCAGCCAGTAGTGTCGATTGTCATACGACATCCAACCCTTCATGGATGAGGTATTATGTGATGCTTCCCCATTGGATGTCTGTGATGTTCTCTTGGGCCAGCCATATATGTGGAAGTTCCATGTTGTTTATGAGTCTTGACCCCGTAGTGTCATTGTTACTTTGGGGGGTCATCTCTACATAATACCAGAGGCAGTTCCAACTACTATCCCACCTAAAAAATTCCTCAAGGTAGTATCTCATACTACAAAATTCAGCTTCTTCACAATCTGTTCGAAAGGTGAACAAAAGGATACTGCAACCACTACAGTCTCAGACCAAGCACCTTCTATCCAACAAAAGCAGGTTGACAAGATTGCAGCAAAGCACACAAATTCCTTCTACACACAGTCATATCAGGTAGCCCAACTGGTTTAACATATTCAACCCCGCTAGTAATAGGTTCATGACAACCTTCCACAAACCGAGCAACACGACATATCCAACAAGGAAAACAACTCACCAAGATTCAGATTCAGCAAATGCTTCCCTTTCTCCCTCGGGAACTCAACACAATGGAGACCATTTCTTCCTAAGGAGGGATGATTTATCCAGGTGGATATCAATGGCCACCCACCTATTTCACAGGCTCGAAAAACAATTTTCCATCTTGGTAGTTTTTCAGCAGTTTTTTCGGGTTTCAAACTTTCGAGGTCATTTTGAGGCCTTAAACGATGTTTTTTGGGGATTTGGGGCCCAACTAATTACTAAAGAAACTGACTTGGGCCAGTCGAAAATTTTTCTTCTCGGTTAGACCTTTCCAATGGTGTATCGAGTGCCCCAAATAGAGACCGTATGCAAAAGTTATGCCCTCGGGAAGTTGACGTATCAACTACCCCTATCGAGGCCCCCAAACCTTTTGGCTTTTCATCTTCCAGGGTTAGGGTTTTGGATTTTACTTATGTTAAAAAGGCCTTTGGAGCCTCATTGTAACGATCATCTTCTTGCGAATGAGAGTAGCTGTCACATCTCTTCTCAGAGATAAGATGCCACCATTCTAACAATTCTTTCACTCTATATTTTTACAGTTCTGTACATTTCACACATTAATAGATATTGTGTATTATTGTATATTTGTGTTTATATCTCTGATATATTTATGTTATATTGTTGGATATCTGATACATCTCTATACATTTCTTTATTATATCTTCGCTTTCATTTTCTGCTGAAAACAATATGGATCACTATCCTCATCAACTGAATCACATAAAACATAATTTAAAAACCATATTTGCCACTTTGTGAGGCAATTTTCATTTTTTCACTATTGTTTCCCTTAGACGTTTTTGAAGTATCCCATGGTTTATTGGACCCTTGGGGTTGTATCTCGTTGATCACATGGGAGAAGTCATCCTTTAAATGAAGGTGGGAAGACATAGAGTTAGGGGAATCAATGGAGAGAGAAGAAGAGGAGGTAGTTGCTTTTCCTTTGTCTTGCACATGTTAGGGAATATCAGTTTTCAATCTCTTATTGGCATGTGAAGACTGAATTGGTGAAACAACATGACCAATTTGAAAATTGGGATTAACAGGTGGTGGTAAAGACAATGACATAGTGGGCCAACCACAATGGTGAGAGACAGGCTGGTGGAAAATCTCTTGCCAGCTGTCATTTGTTGGGACTTTGGGCTGCAATAATACATGTGGAGGAATGTGAATGCTAGGAATATTCTGAGGAGGCTGGAAAGGGTGTATTTCTGGTTGAGGGTGCATAATCCCATGGCCAAACCAATTAAAGAACCCATCTTGGAACAATTGGTTCAATTCTTGTGGGTCAATGTCAAAATGGATAGAAAATCTAGGCCTCCTATGGCCTCAATTCCAATTTCCCTTGCCTTTGTTATTTCAACCATTGCTTGCTCTACTGAAAAATCTCATCCTGTAGCAACAATTTTTTAGTAATGAATCTCTTAATAAACCATACATGACACTATGCTTACATGAATCAAAAGTTGGAGCCAAAATTGGCACAAGATACATGCAAATCCATCCATAACACATCATTCATTAATTGCCATGTGAACATGGAATGATAAGGTTAATGGGAAATATGGAGGGAGTATAATTAACAAAAAATGGTAGAATGATAGGGAATCAATATACAAATATTGTTCAACAACTAACCAAAAAATTAACTGTGTATATAAAAATATCAAGAATATCAGTCCTCAACCCTTTCTATGTTATCTTTCTCTCGCTTCCACACAGACTTCTCTTTTAAAATTTATATCACAGAACATGGATGAAATAAGTGAAATCGAGATCATGGAGGGAGTGTAATTAGCAAAAAATGGTAGAATGATAGGGGAACTTTACGGATACTGTTCAAGTGAAAAAAAATCAAAACATGCTACCTTTGATGCAATCAAAATATATCTCTATCCAAAATTTCAAAGTTTAAACAATATTCTGTTTCCAAAAAAATAATCCAAACTAATGCCTTCTTTAACAAAATTGCTCGTTGGCCTTCGAATTGTTTTACAAAGTAAACTATTTGATATGCCCAGAATTATTTAACCACAATAACCATTATAACAATATTATCATTATATAACAGAAATGATGAACAACGTCATAATCGCTACAGGAATACACCAATAATCTTAGAGTGGATGAGCCATGATTCATAACATCAAACCCAACAATGGTTCTTTAAATCCCATAGGGTCACACAAAGTGGTCCCAAAACAAAACTCATATCCATCATTAAATCAAATCACCGTTCAATGCAACTTATTTTAACTTCATTATGGGCAATATTACTCAATTCGAGCATCAAACATTTTAAACACAGGTGCTTTCTTAAAAATAAAACATGACAATTTAACCAAGAGAAATAACATTTGTTATCAGGAAAAAAATCTTCAATAAACTGTAATTTCCAATGAATAGGTGAGTACATACTCTTTCCACAATTGCCAAGCAAGGGACCAATTAAACATGTGCCCAAGTAACCAAGCAAGAACAGTGCTCTCATCAACTCAAACTGGAGTAAGCAACACTTTCACTGTAATGTGTAGGGTTCAATATATGTCAATGATAGTAAGTGGTAGAGTCATCAGAAAATTTAAGGGTTTGGCATTTGCATAGAACGAAAAGCTCATTCCACAAGTGATTTTCATTATTATAATCGATCACGGATAATATAACAATAATTCGAAACATTGTTATCGACTTCAAGAGCTTCGTATAAACAAACTGTAACTTCCAAAGAATAAGTGAATCCAACACTTCCTTCATCACAACATAACAAGTGACCAATTAAAACATGTGCCCAAACCAAAATAGCATGAATAGTTCTCCCACCAAAATCTGGGTAAACAATTTCCACATATTTGCATAAGGTTAGCAACAATGACAATGAGGTCATAAGAAGGCAAGCTAACAACTGAGGGTTTGGCCAGGGAAAGGAACAAAAGGTTTTAGTTCTTCATCATATTTCAGTTAAACATTCATAGGGTAGTGACCAAGGAATGGCATATTAACCACAAAACTGTAACTCAAAAGGTCAATGGGGTGTATAAATAACCCACAGATGGGAAGCGGTGAGTAGTTATGAATAGGGAAAACTCAAAACATGAACCAAAGGTAGGGTAGGCCCAGGGTTCCAAACTTAATTATTTTCCATAAAAAATAAATGTGAGCAATCATACACAGTAAAAGACACCACGCTATTCCGTCAACACCATGGTTCAAATACAACCACCACAGGAAGCAAAACCTTACAAATAACCAATACACAGTCTAAAATATTTCATAACATCTTGAGAAATACATAGACCATGAGCAACTAGAGCCAACATTTTGATTTAAGGGAAGAGAAAATTTCATGGATGGAGAAGTAATAAAACCCCATATCTGTAGAAGATTGTGTAAGGAGAAAAAACTAGGGTTGTATACTTCCTCCACGACCGGGCAAGGCAGAGAAAAAACAACTAATAAAGAAAAAATGCGAGAATGACTAGGGTGGAGGGCTCGAGGTGAGTTTGAGTGACGCACATTTACTGCACATCGTTTCTTCCTTCATATTTTCATTCATGGCTTAGTACGAGCCAAGCCCACTAGCCAGCTCACTATACCATTAACATTCAAAACCATTAATACAACCAAATATTCCAAACTTTCTATGTTACAATTTGTAAAGTGCACGATATTCCAAAGTGCACCACCCCTTGCCACTATCCATATTTCTCATATGATAACTTGCTAGGAACACAACCAAATTGTAATTCAAACCAATGTGCATAACAATAGTAGCAAGGGTCGAGGTGATCACCCAACTTTGCTATGGACAATATACAATATCAAAATTAAAAATAGAGTGTAATTATTTCATCCAAAAGGAAACATAATCATATTTCGTGAGAGATAATCAAGATCATATTGTTCCTTGTTTTAATCACCTTTCCCACCACATATTATCATAAGAACTTTAACCATGATTTGAAGCAAATGAGTTGTAGAAACTATGTTGCAACCTATACATAGGAAAACAAAGTATAAGTGTCGCTTCTCCATCATAGTGCCATAAGTTAAACAAGGGGTCCCACCTACTAGTATATTATTAATATAGTTACATAATAAAGCTTGGAAATCATTTGCAAGCATTGTATCCAACGTTGTTCTTTCAAGTGTAAAAAATCTGGTGACTCCACAGGGAAATTTGTTTCCAACATATTAAGAACTCAGAATGTCTGGTTTTGCAGACTGGTGAATCGTAGATCAAAGAATTATTTACCAGAATGATTATGAAACAGGGGGAGTGAAGTGGTTTAAGGGAAAAAATGATCTGGGACTTTAGGAATAGCTCATGAAACGTGTTACGTATGAGGGGGGTTTGGTCTTGTATGCATAACATTCGATCGGTCACAGTAAAAGTGTTTCTTATTTTAAGGAGAATTTTTTTTGGTATGCTCGTTTGAATCTTAGGGTGGAGGGAAGAAAGGGATAATAGAAAGTAGGGATGAAAATCCAATCATATATCTAACATCAGTACTGGAAACAGGGAGAAATTTCAGTGATGTCTACAAGGGGGGCATCATGATAGCTGTGTAACTTGATTGTTATTGATCAACAATACTTACAAAATAGCATCGTTGTGGGGAAGCTTATCCAAATTTTATTTCTGATAAACAAAAAGGAAAACAGCAAAAGAAAATCAACATAAATGAAACCACAGAAAATGAAAAAGGCAGAAATGCAACAACAGAAAATGAAAAAAAAAACATAAATGAAACAACAGAAATGAATCAATCAACAAAGAAAAAACCAAAACAGTGAAACATAAAACTATAATACAACAGTGACTTCCATGCAACATTTATCTTTCAAGTTGGTTCCACATAATGTTTCAAGTGGGAACCGTTGGTACTATAGGAAAATAATTGATCTTCCAAGTCTTTTAGAAGATAAGAATTTGTGCCCAAGACAAAAGCGATTTTGAAAGGACCAAGCCATAATTTTTGAAACTTTGAATGTCTTCCTTTGTCAGCATGGGATGAATCTCAAAGAAAGATTTTCTCATTTACTTTAAATTTAATAGCTTTTGCGCTTTTGTTGAAATATTTCTTCACGGTTTGTTGTCTTCTCTTTATGTTTTCCAAGGCAAACATTCTTTGTTCCTCTAAAGTTAACAATGCATTTATCCTTTGAGGGACATTGGAAGAATTTAATTCTTCGATCTGTAGCATCAACCATATAGAAGAAAGTTCCATATCAGTAGGCAAAATAGCTTCTTAACCATAGACAAGCTAAAAGGGAGTGAAACCTGTGCTTACATTGGTAGTAGTGCGATCTTCCCAACGGGCGTAACTGAGGAGGGTGTTCCATTGATGAGGCTTATCTTAGATGAACCTCTTTATGATCCTCACCAGATTTTTGTTAGTAGACTCAACTTGCCCATTTCCTTGAGGGTAATAAGCTAATGAGGTGAAATGCTTGACCCCCAACTTAGCGAAATGAAAGTGGGACCATTATCTGTAATAATATCTAAAGGAATGCCAAATCTGGATAAAATATTAGTTTCCAGGAAAAAAATTACCTGTTCATCCTATGAGTGTTTAAGTGGGACAACTTCAGTCCATTTAGTGAAATAATCTATGGTCGTCAAGATAAAAACCTGCCCTACTGAAGACGAAGGATTTATGGGACCAATAAAATCTAGACCCCATTTGGAAAAAGGAAAATCAGGGAGGATAGATTGCAAGGACATAGTGAAAAGATGTTCTTTCCCAACGAATTTTTGGCACTTGTCCCAATGTCTTGAGAAGTTATAAGAATCTCGAAAAATTGAAGGCCAATAATAACCTTTTCTGATTATTTTAAAAGGAGTAGTTTTAGTAGAAAAGTGGCCACCAACGTGAATAATAGAATCTGAAGATCCATGAGTTTCCTGTAACAATTTTTGTGCTTCCTCATTATTCACACATCGAAGTAATATACCATCAACAAACCTCCTAAACAAAAAGTCTCCTAAAATAATATATCTGGAATATTCAAGATGGAGCCTTCTCCTTTGATGAGTATCTAAGTTATCTGGGAATTTATGATATTGCAAGTAATAGACCAGATTTTTATACCAGAGATGTTCATCTATAGAAAGGGTTTGAATCTCAATATAAAATAGTGTTGAAAGAGGATTATCCTGATCGTCAATTTCTTCACTTGCTTCAACATGTTGAGCTAAGTAGAGGGATAAATCTTGTCCCTTAATTGTTTTCGAAGTCATGATGGTTAAATCATGCTCTTGGATTTTGGCAAGCCAATGTGCAAGCTTCCCTGAAAGATACGTTTGTGAAAGAAAAAACTTGATAGCAGGCAAAGGGACTTTTACTTGTGTGCTTGCCTAGGGTAAAGTGGAGAAATTTCTCCACAACTTTAACAAGAGAAAAAACATGTTTTTCGATATAAGAATACTTGAATTCGTCATCTGATAATTTTTTACTCATGTAAGCTACTGGTTTTTCGTTATTCTGGTCATCACATTGTAAGAGAATAAAACAAATTTCTTCCTTAGTGGAATTAGTGTATATGATAAAATCTTTCTCAAAGTCCGGTTTCACCAAAACCGATGCAGAACTAATTGCCTTCTTAATCCTTATGAAATCATTTTCGACGTCTTCAGTCCAAGAAAATGAGTGATCCTATTTTAGAATATTATGAATCGGTTTGACCATTAAAGCAAAGTTAGGAAAAAATCTGCAGACAAAGTTGATAATTCCCATAAAGGCTTGAACCTCCTTTTTGCAAGTGGGGGCAGGAAGGTTCAAAATAGCAGCAATCCTTTCGGGATCTATGCTTATTCCTGAATCAGAAACAATATGTCCAAGGAGGTTTCCTGTGGTAATGCCAAAAATAGATTTATAAGGATTTAAAGAAATGTTGATTTTCTGCATTGCATGAGAACTTTTCTAAGATGACCAAAATGATCTAATCGATTATTTGAATAAACATTCAAATCATCAAGATAAATATGGATAATCTTATCGATCATATCTTCAAAATCTATCTGCATAGCTCTTTGGAAGGTGGCACTTACATTAGATAATCCAAAAGGCACGTGTTCATAACAAAATGTGCCCCAACGTGTAGTGAAAGTGGTTTTGTATCTATCAACCCTTTTACCTTGATCTAATTATAACCAGAGAAACCATCAAGTAAGGAAACCATTTGTGACCCTGCAACTTGCTGCAAAATCATTTCCATGTTAGGGAGAGAAAAATGGTGTTTTACTCTTTCTCTATTCAATGCATGATAATCAACGCACAATCGTATCTAACCAATTGTCTTCTAAACATGGACCAAATTTGAAACCCACTCATAATATTTAACAAGGAAAATTATACCAGCCTTCAAAAGATTTTCCAACTCCTTCCTAATATTAGCTTCAAGTGCAGGGTTAATGGGTCTTTGTTTTTTCCTAACTGGTTTTATCCCTTCCTTGATAGATCCTCATATGACCAAGAAAAAACATCTTGAAATT
Source organism: Picea sitchensis (assembly GCA_010110895.2). Taxonomy (NCBI): domain Eukaryota; kingdom Viridiplantae; phylum Streptophyta; class Pinopsida; order Pinales; family Pinaceae; genus Picea; species Picea sitchensis. The sequence goes on from SNQJ01S0070000.1 coordinate 25,206, forward strand.
CATGAAGTAGCTCAATGAATTTAATCTTTTCTTCATCAGTACATTGGGCACCTATCTTAACATTCTTGGGGTAATCAGGTGTTCCAATGTTCAAGGAAATGGTTTCACCCACTTTCCTTTTTTACTCTTCTACTTTATGCATTTCTTTGTTTCCTACATCACTCAACAAAAATAAACTTTCGAGAGGAGTCAAGCCTTTTTAAATTTTGTTATTTTCCATGGATATAATATCCTTGGGCTAAATGGTTCATTTTGTATGAAAGAACAGATGCCTTCATCACTAGGGAAGACCTGCCATGAATCTACATTATCAGGAATGTGAGGACAATATAAATATTGAAAAGTACAATGAGGTCTTTGAGGCAAAATTTGCCGAGTGGGAGATGTTGCAAATACAACTAACCTGCTAGCCATTAAATTAAGTTCCCTTTTAACATGAGTGATGTTAAATGATAATATTTTCGAGATAAGTGTCCAAACATATTGGGTGTAGAGTTTCATCAACTTATTGCTAGGAGAGTATATTTTACATACAAGGTTCACAACAAGTTTAGAGTCCCCAAAAACTGTAAGGTGTCCACAACCTAACTTATAGGCATTTTCAATGCCTAGCAATAATGCTTCAAACTCAGTGACGTTGTTCATGCAAACAAATTCTAACCTATAAGAAAAGTTGTGAATTTTACCTACAGGTGAGTATAAGATAATGTCAGCTCCATTCTTTTTGTTGGAGCATGAACCATCGAAGTGCATGTGCCACATACCATCTTACACATAAATTTGTTCCAGGGTAGTTTCACCCTCATCCACAAAGATGGAGTACACTCCTAAGTCTTCCTCGACATAGTTTACATTAGGCTATGGAATTCTCTCTATGTACGGTGAGATTCTTCCTTCCCTTAGGACTATAATATTATTTCCATTCCGAGGAATGGATAAGTGTGTCCCATCAAGTGAAAGATATCCACCTGTCAAGGCTTGCCAGTATCTTCCTAAGATGATAGAATAGTTACTTATCGGCTTGTCGATTACCTATATGTTGAGGGTTATCCTTATTTTAGGATGTGTGCACAGAACTAAAGTCACGTCTTTGATTTCACCTATAGTTGACTACTGTAAAATTTTATAGGAGAACATGCTTCTAAAATTTTCATTAGTAAATGCTAAGCATATCTCTTCCATGATGATTTTCAACATTACGCTTGGACCTGAACCGACGTCAATTAGGAAACAATGGGCTATTTTATCCATAATTTTTACAGAAATGAAAAATGGAGGGTTTTTTATAGGGTGTCTAAAATTATTTACACCTATTTTATTTACAATGGAATCATCTTCTTTTTCCTCTTCAGAAAGATTAGCTATGGTGGAAGATTTTCCTTCCATAAAATTCTTGAGATGCTTTTGTTGTTCAGGGATGACAACCATATCCAGAAGAGTAGAATCGGCCTTGATATTAGCCAATTGGTTGAGAATGTTATACTTGGAAGAGGGAAGAAGGGAGGGAACTCCTTGACTATCAGAAGTTTTGGTAGCTTGTACAATAGCATCTTGTGAATATGAGCTTGGACTAGAAGAAGTACGAGGGGGGTCATATTTCCCTTCAAAAGCATAGGATTTGTTTCTGGTGTTTATGATCATAACATCTTCTGGTTCTTCCCAATATAGAAAAACAATGGTGGTTTCAAGCTTCTTGCCAAAGATATTATCCCTGGCAGTCTTCTTAACCTCACAAGTACTTTCTTCGTGATTTTCCTCACATAAGTTACACCAACTGCAAAATATGATGGATTTGGGATGAAAGTTGTTTTCATTGGTATTCCTAAAAGGTGTTGAGGAAGAAGATGATGCCCCCAGAGTAAGTGAAGGGACATTTCCATTTAGTTCATATTCTATCATCCGATTGTTCATATCTTGCACAAGTTGTAGGAGGGAAGACATGTATGTTTGTTTAACCAAATCCCCCTTGGGGAGACCTGCTCATTCTAGTTGCCCTTCATATTATAGACAAGTATGAAGAGAGTAACCAATATTGCCAATAGATTTTTCTTCAAGACTATGTTGATAAGGGGAAGGTAGAGCATTATAGTAATGCACAAAAGCAACTTGGTTCTGGGGGCGAATAAGTTCGTGGATTTGATAATACAACTCGGTAAAACGAAGGTTGAAAGACTTAATAGTCTCACCGTCCTTATACACAATGTTATTATATTCATGTAATTGGTCGGTTGGGATCTTAGACTGCCCATAAGTGGACTTGAACCAGTAAAATAACTCTTCCCAAGTGGAAATAATCTTGGGAAGGAGATAAAAAAAAATTACCGATGCTTTCCCTTCAAGAGAGTTAAAAAATAAGTGCATGCAAGTATCATTATCATTAGATTTGATATTGTGACATGAATGAGAGAGTGCTACCAAATGTTCATTTGTAGTGACTATATTATTTCCTAAAAACCTAGGTAGATGCTCTTTAAATTTTGGTAACGGACGAGTACCAGGTGCTAGGTTCAAGGGAGAGGATGCATGCCACAAGGTGGTAGTAGCATCTTCCTTGAATTGAAAAAGGATGTACTTCTTTATGATCTTAGCAGGGTTGGTAGTAGATTGGACAAGAACTTGGTGACTATATATAATACCAATTACTGACGAGGCCGAAGGTTGAGATGATGAGGCACCTCCAGTACCACTAGAGCCACCCGCAGATTCCATTTTGAAAATGATGGGTGAGGGTGAGAAGGGTGAACTAGCCAAATCAGACAAAGTTCGCCTTAAAGTACTTCCTTGGGTTGACAAAATGGCTTTCCTCCTTCCTATTTCAATTATAGGAGTGGTTTCAAGAAATAATCCTCTTCTTCTTCTAGAGATGTGAGGATTTGAGGACAAGAAAAAGAATATAAAAAATTTAGGAAAAGGAGGGCTATGACTGATTTCTAGGCCGCCTTTGCCTTGCCTCCCAGCATTCACAGATACCTATATCTTATTCAATTACTTGCCACGAGCATTCAAGCTAAGCCCGGGTATTAGCAGTTCCTAAGATAGTATTGAATAAATTCAAGGCAATGGTGTTCTGGTCTTTAAGACCGTGTTCAATATTGGGCTACCTTGTGGAAGGTACTGTCATGAGAAAAATCAGTCAAAGAGTCATAAACAAAAAAACCAGAAATATTCAAAGATAATCGTGGATACAATCAACCAGAGGGATATGGAATATCTCCCAAGTATGATCACCAAATAAATGTTGAGGAAAAGGTATGGATTACCTTACTCAATCATATTCAGATCTTGTCTGGCTAGGACATGATAGTTGGGAATGTCACCCTAGGTTTATAGCCTCAAAATATTCACTCAATCCACAAGTATTAATTACAAGGACTGAGGATGATTTTATAATTTAAATATGTTGCAATATAAAATAAAATTTATAAAATCTACTGGAATGTACACATATTTTACGATAAAGTAAACATGGATATCAAAATTGAAAAAGTAACCAAGTCACGAAAACACATGTATGAAACAGAATAACAATCTGATTTTATTTCATTTTGAGATACCAAAAATGTTTTTCTCTTTACAAAACCCCTGTGAGGGTATGGACCAAAGTTTGATTTAGAGATCTCCGATGAACACCATACAAAAATACTCTCACTGTAAAGTAAAACTAAAATTAATAATTTGGATCAACTTGCCACAAGTTGCTGCCATTTTGACTCTACAAGATATCCTTTATCAACCATGAAAATTAACTCACAAACAAACAAGAATACACAGACTATCAAGGATGAATCAACACCTCTAAAACAAGCATCTGAAAATTTTGGTTCAGTCTTGAACCTTGTTGTCTACAATAATACCACATTGTCAACACGAGAATTAGGATTTCGAATAAACTCGAAAATGAATGAAAATTGAAAATATCTCATGTAACTAAAGAAAAAACCTTAGTCTTGTTTTCTCCTTCTATTCTCCGTTTTCTCTTCTTCTCATTGGGATTTTATTCTTTCCCAATAAGTTGAAGTAGTTCAACTACTTTCTTTAGTTAAGTTGATTTAACTTAATAATTATTTTAGGAGAAATAAATAATAATAATATAGTTAAGGGTTTTAATTAATAATGACTAAGTAGGTGGGACCCCTTGTGACTCCCATCATTTTTTCTTTTTAAATCGTGAAATATAACACACAAAAGATAATCATTTTGACCACATGTCACCCTTCTAACTCCCTTGAATATCTTTTAAACTGGATATTTAAATATCAACATAAATTTATATCATATCCAAAAAGAATATATATCCACATTATCCACAAAATATAAAAAATAGGGTTTGTTGTCCAAAATATGTTGAAAACCATTAAACATTGTCCATATCAACTGAATCACATAAAACATAATTTAAAAACCATATTTTCCACTTTGTAAGGAAATTTTCCTTTTTTTACTATTGTTTCCCTTAGAATTTTCTAAAGTAGCCTGTGGTTGATTGGATCCTTGGGTATGTATCTCACTGATCACATGGGAGCAGTCATCCTTTAAATGAAGGCGAGAAGACACAAATTTAGAGGAATCATTGGAGGGAGAATAAGGGGAAGCAATTGTTTTTCCTTTGTCTTGCACAAGTTGGGGAATATCAGTTTTCAATCTCTTATTGGCGTGTGAAGAATGAAATAGTGAAACAACATGACCAATTTGAACATTTGGATTAATAGGTTGTGGTAAAGGAAATGGCATAGTGGGACAACCATGATGGTGAGAGACATAATGGTGGATAATCTATTGCCAGTCGTTATTTGTGGGGACTTCGGGTTGCAAGGACACATGTGGAGGAACGATAATGCCGAGAATATTTTGAGGAGGATGTAAAGGAGGTATTTATGTTGGAGGGTTCATTATCCCATGGACAACCCAATTAAAGAGCCCATCTTGGAACAACTAGTTCAATTCTTGCAGGTCAGCGTCAAAATGGATAGAAAATATAGGGCTCCTATGGCCTCGATTCCAATTTCCTCTGCCTCTGTTATTTCGACCATTGTTGCCTCTACTGAAAAAGTTCATCATGTAGAATTTTTTTTTCAATAATGAAGCTCTTAATAAACCACACATGACACTTTGCTTACATGAATCAAAAGTTGGCTCCAAAATTGACATGAGGTACATGCAAACCCATTCATAACACATCATTCATTAAGTTTCATGTGAACATGGAATGATAGGGTTCATGGGAAATATGGAGGGAGTGTAATTAGTGAAAAATGGTAGAATGATAGGGAATCAATATACGAATATTGTTCAACAATTAACTATGTATATAAAAGTATCAAGATTATCAGTCCTCAATCCTTGCTATGGTATCTTTCTCTCGCTTCCACATGGACTTCTCTTTTAAAATTTATATCATAGAACAAGGATGAAATAAGTGAAATCGAGATCATGGAGGGAGTGTAATTAGTGAAAAATGGTAGAATGATAGGGAAACTTACAGATACTATTCAAGTGAAAAAAAATCAAAACACGCTACCTCTGATGCAATCAAAATATATCTCTATCCAAAATTTTGAATTTTAAACAGTATTATGTTTCCAAAACAATAATCCAAACTGATGCCTTCTTTAACAAAATTGCTTGTTGGCCTCTGAATTGTTTTACACAGTAAATTATTTGATATGCCCAGAATTATTTAACCACATAAACCATTATAACAATATTATAATTATATAACATAAATGATGAACAACATCACAATTGCTACATGAATACAACAATAATCTTAGAGTGGATGATCCATGATTCATAACATCAACCGCAACAATGTTCCTTTAAATCCCACAGGGTCACACACAATGCTCCCAAAAAAAAAACTCATATCCATCATTAAATCAAACCACATTCAATGCAACTTCTTTTAACTTCATTCTAGGTAGTATTGCTCGATTCGAGCATCAGGTATTTCGAACACAAGTGCTTTCTTAAAAATAAAACATGACTATTTAACCAAGATAAATAACATTTGTTATCGGGAACACAATCTTCAACAAACTATAATTTCCAATGAATAGGTGAGTGCAAACTCTTTCCATATTTGTCAAGCAAGGGACCAATTAAACCCGTTTCCAAGTAACCAATCATGAACAATGCGCTAATCAACTCAAACTGGAGTAGTTGGTAGTTGCATAACATGAAAAGCTCATTCCATAGGTGCTTTTCATTATTATAATCGATCACAGATAATATAACAATATTTCACAACATTGCTATCGACTTCATGAGCTTCGTGTAAAGAAACTGTAACTTCCAAATAATAAATGAATCCAACACTTCCTTCATCAGAACATAACAAGTGACCAATTAAAACCTATTCCCAAACCAAAATAGGACGAATAGATCTCCTACCAAAATCTGGGTAAGAAATGTCTTCATATTTTCATAAGGTTCACCACACAACAGTGACAATGAGGTTATAAGAAGGCATGCTAACAACGAAGGGTTTGGCCAGGACAAGGCACGGAAGTTTTTAGTCCTTCATAATATTTCACTTAAACATTCACAGGGAACTGACCAATGCATGGCATATTAACCATGAAACCATAACTCAAAAGGCCAATGAGGTGTACAAATAACCCACATACATAAAGTGGTGAGGATTTACGAATAGGGAAAACTCAAAACACGAACAAAGAAATGTGAACAATCATACACAGTAAAAGACACCACACTATTCCTTCAACACCATGGGACAAATACAACCACCAGAGGAAGAAAAACCTTACAAATAACTAATACACAATCTAAAATATTTCACAACAGCTTGAGAAATACATAGACCACGAGCAACCAGAGCCAACATTTTGATTTAAGGGCAGAGTGAATTTCATGGATGGAGAAGTACGAAAACCCCATACTTATAGAAGATTGCGTAAGAAAACCAAGGTTGTATACTTCCTCCATGACCAGGAAAGGCAGAGCAACAAAAACTAACAAAGAAAAAATGCAAGAATGACTAGGGTAGCGGGTTCGAGGTGAGTTTGAGTAATGTTCATTTACTGCACGTCATTTCTTCCTTCAGATTTTCATTCATGGATTAGTACGAGCCAAACCCACTAACCATCTCACCATACCATTAACATTCAAAACAATTAATACAACCAAATATTCCAAACTTTCCATGTTACAATTTGCAAAGTGTGTGATATTCCAAAGTGCTCCACCCCTTGCCACTATCCATATTTCTCATATGAAAACTTGCTAGGAACACAACCAAATTGTAACTCAAACCAATGTGCATAACAATAGTAGAAAGGGTCGAGGTGATCACCCAACGTTTCTATGGATAATATACAATAACAAAATTAAAACTAGAGTGTAATTCTTTCATCCAAAAGGGAGCATAATCATATTTTGCGAGAGATAATCAACATCATATTTTTCCTTATTTTAATCACCTTTCCCACAACATATTATCATAAGCATTTTAACCATCATTTGAAGCGAATAAGTTGTAGAAACTATGTTGCGACCAATACATAGGCAAAAAAAATATAAGTGTTGCTTCTCCATCATAGTGCCATAAGTTCAACAAGGGGTCCCACCTACTAGTATACTATTAATATAGTTAAATAATAACTCTTGGAAATCATTTTCGTGCATAGTATCCAACATTGCGCTTTCAAGCATCAACAACATGAATTTCTCCAAACTTGAAGGAAGAACTATAGGATAAAATAGTTTTGGTTACGAGAGAAAGGGAGGAAATGGATCCATGAGAACTTGCAGAAGACCTGACCTGAATGAAAGATCACGAGCTTGATGTTGAGGGAGCATCTGATAAACCTCATCGAGGGCATGACAAAGAAAGGATCTTCGAGTAATGGAAGAAATTTCCCTAGTGATATCATGTCATGGCACAGGGGTGGCTAAAGCGCTAAGATTGAATTCCTTTGAGCCTATGGTTGGTTGGAAGGGAGGAAACCCACAGTCAGTTAGTTGGTTACATTTTGTAATAGATAAGTATTCTCATACCTTATAGAACTGACTATGACAATAAAATAAGGTTGAATGTCCCGTGAATGTTTCAAGGATGTGCATGTTTGTTTGATGACTTGACTCGTTTTCTCTTCATTTGGCCTGGTCGTGTATTTAAGTAATTATGGACCTATATGGTCGAATATGATTTGTATACATGAACTGTGATTTTACTAACCATAGGCCCAATTTTCATATGTGCATATTTACACTTCCATTCATTTGGATCTCCTAAGAAATGGGTCTATTACGCTTAGGAGAGGTAGTGCAAAGGTGTGTAGAACCTTGGAAAGATGTGCAGGGATTAAGAATTCTCTACGTTCTAAAATTCTGGGATAAGTACAAGGAGTATTCACGCAACTCATTTGAAGTATATTCAAGCTCAGGAGGCATAACTCTTGTAGAATGCAACCAAGGGTCGTACCCTTCATACCTTTCAGTTGTGTAACCAAGGGCTCATGCCCACAACCTTAAAATATTCCCAGCCAAGAGTTAAGCGTGTATCCCATGATGATTTTCAGAGGACCTATATGACCAAGGTTTGTGAACCTTATGCTAATCTGAATGGTGCTAAGTTATTATTAGCTTCAAAGCTTCGGGAGTTCGGAACTCCGGAATGTCACAACTTCACAACCCCAAAACCCTCGAATGTTGAAGTCGTAAAATGTTGTGAGTCATTGATCCGGGGAGTCCATCGAGGACCCTTCTTCACCATCCGATCAACCAATGGAGGGTTTCGCGTATGGTACTTTAGTGAATTCCCACTTCGGGAGAATGGAGTTGTTGTAGCGTCAAAAACACCAAACACCGGAGTCATGAATTAACGAGATCCATCGATATGGAGGAGCTTCGGAACCACTCGTGATCATTGGATCTATTCCAAGATCAATTTGGCTTTGACCTACTCCGAGAGTAAGGAGAGGATTAAACCATGAAACCCTTGAACTATGAATTTGCGAAGCGACGAAGGCCGTAGATCTCGAGGTCTACGTGGATGCATATTGACCATGAGATCAAAGGGTTTGGAAGAATGTCCATCTGAGGTGATGTGGCCTATTGAAATCACCCAGGGTGACGTGGACCCACGTTTGACGTGCCACATGTTTCTTGGATTTGCATGTATTGCAGACCCTATGTGCCCATTAACACGTGAAATGTGTCACCCTCTGAAGGGGCCACATGTCATCACTACCTCGTCCACATATCATACCTGACACTCACCACATATCACACCTGACACTCACTCTGAGGGTGGTGAGACACTAGATGACCCACTACTCTCCATCACACGTGCCTAGGTCCTATAATAAAGGCACAACTTCTTGGGTACAATCCCATGACATCCCTCAAAGAACCATGTTGAGACCATTAATAAAAAATGAAAGTATAAAACATGGCTAGCCAAAGTTCATAAGAAACATTACTCCTTAAAACATGCAAAGTAAGCTGCAACTTAAGATACAAGCCATGTAAGAAATTCACCTCAATATCCCCTTAAAGCATCACACCAACCCTTGACTTGATGTGAGTTACGAGGTTTAAGTGTAAGAGGGAATTCATTCAATGTTATTAGGTGTGGCACCTAGACAGGAAATAAAATAACTTAGGTAGAGGGATAGGTCCCAAGAGTGACAAGGAAAGTAAAAACCCTTCAATAATAAGTTTGAAAGGGGTATGATTTTATGGCTTACTTCATGGATAATGGTTTCATTGAATCCATTTCTATAAGCACCTTTGTGGAGGGTGTTCTTGCTCTTTAGTTACCCCATATTTACGTGCCATTTTTTCCAATCCCCCTTATTTTCCTTTTTGTAATTCCTTCTTTATCATATATTTGCAAGTCCCCTTTGTAAGGTTTCAATCCATTATCATTGCATTTTTTTGGATCAGGGTGAGCATTGAAAGAGTAGATCTCAAGTTTGGACTGAATTTTGTTGGTCCTCTTTGCTATCATTCCTTTCTTTCTTTAGCATCATTTTCTTATTCTTTTCATAGTAGTTGCAAAACAAACTCTGGGCCTTCAACCCCTCTTCTCATGAGATACTAGACCATGACCCATTGCTAAAGTTTAGTACACTATGAGAGGATCCATATTGGAAAGTGTTAAGTATGGAAGGGAATAAAACATTACCCTTGAGAGGGACCCCCAATAGTACCCCTTTTCCCTTGGCAGTGACAACACGAGACTAAGGTACAAAAATTGACCACCAAGGTGAAACAAGGCCTCTGACACAATTTCCCAAACCAATGATCCATTATCCAACTTCAACCAAAGATCCTCATTTTCATTCCTGACAATTAATCACAACACTTTTCATAAAATAAGGAATAATATACCTCATGGTGACAATAACTTACCATATCCCATATTGATCCTTAGTTGACCTATAGCTATAAAGGTGAATGAGGGCGGTTGTTGGGATTCCATATATGGACATGATGATCATCATCATGGTCAGGATCATGTTATTCATTGTGGGCCACGAGACATGATCTCCTCTAGTTACCCCTAGGCATGGGGGGGTAACAGGCCTTATTTTCTCTAATATTTTGAAAGGTCCACAATATCTTTCTACCAACTTTGGGAAGCAACCCAATCTTATTGAACTTATTTTCACTTTTGATTTTATAAAAACATGTTCTCCCACTTTAAAATCCATGAAAACTCTATCCTTTCATGCATAATTTTTTTGTCGGCCTTGTGAAGGCTTTAAATTATGCTTAGTCTTTTCCATCTTCTCTTCCATTTCCAGCAACAAAGATGACCCAATGATAGCTATATCTAGTGGGTTATCCCAACTCATTCGTGTGTTACACTTATTTTCATACAATGTTTCAAATGGGCTCATTTTTAATGAGGAATGATACCCATTATTGTAAGAAAACTCTACAAAGTGGTTGTAGTCTTCCCACTTTGATGGTTGGTCCATCACATACATTCTGAGCATGTACTCAATTATTTTATTGGTCCTCTCTATTTTCCCATATGACTCTATGTGATACATTTTTCTTATATTTAAATTTGTTCCAAATCCTTTGAACAAACCTTTCCAAAAATTAGAGTTAAACTTTGGATCTTTGTCTAAAACAATTTCCTTGGGCACCCCATGTAGCCTAAAAACTTCCTTCATGGAGATCTTTGTCATGCTTGTTTCCTTTTGTGTTGTCTTCATAGGAATACAATGTGCAATTTTTATTAATTTATCTACTTCCACCATGATGGAATCATGTTGCTTCACTGTCTTATGCAACTTTGTAATGAAATCAATTGTAACCACTTCCCATTTCCACTCAATAATGGGAAATGATTGTAGCAGCCCTGCTGGATGTCTATGCTTTGTTTTCACCTTTTGGAATTCTAGGCACTTGGCTATGTAATTAGCCACTTATTTTTTCATTCCTAACCAAAATTATTGGTTTCTTACCATTGCAATTGTTTTCTAATATCCCCGGTGTCCAACATATGGCACCTTATGCATTTCCCTCAGCACTATATTTTTCAAATCACTGGAATTCGACACATTTATTTTTCCTTTGTACATGAGGATTCCATCCTCTTTCAATTTTTTAGATATTGTTGATATGAATTTGTAGCCTCTTAGATTATGTCTTTTAAATTTGTGTTGAACATGCTAGTGGCAGAAATATGCATTTCATGAGCTCTTCTCTCAGTGCATCAACCACCTGATTTTCTTTTCCTTTGATATGCTTAATTTCAAAGTCATATTAACTTTGAAATTCCAGCCATCTAGTTTGTCTATCATTTAATGTTGGTTTTCCAAACAAATGTTTGGTACCACAATGGTTTGTTCTTAACTCAAATCTTATCCTCATGAGGTAATGTCTCCACATTTTTAATGCATGTACAATGGCTACTAATTCAAATTCATGTGTAGCATAATTCCTTTCATTTTCTTTTAGTTTTATAGACTCATAGCACACCCCTTGATATTTTTTAGTGACGACTCCACCGATCCCTTCCTTTCACGCATCAATGCACACTACAAAATATTGGATTTCTAAGAGGGGGGGGGTGTGAATCAGTAATGAGAAATTGTACCAATTATTAATCCTTTAAACCACAAAGTATATTCTTTTACTTATTCAAACATGTTCATCTATTCATCATCAATATATTAATGTATCATAAGCATTAACAATCATCAGTGCATAATAAACAATAACAAAGACATCCACACAATGCACAGTACACCAATATTTACGTGGAAACCCAATGTGGGAGAAAACCACGAAATGTTTTTCTTATATGTCAAGAATTACATTCAAGGAAGCACCATGTTACAATTCTCCAACTACAACTGGAAGGAGGCTCTGACCCCCTAGTTTCTAAGCCTACAATCTGAGGGAAGCTCCAACTCCCCAATTATCTGGCTACAACCAGAAGGAGGCTACAACCCCCTATGTTCTTCTGCTACAACCAGAAGGTGGCTACAACCACCTATCATTTCCTGTCCAACCTCCATGAAATATAAATTCCAAATGTAGACAATATGTCACTGTCACTGAATCAACCACTCCCACTATCAACCTGTCACTATCAACCTATACCAATCAACCTGCACAAAAAACCTATACCAATAACCTAAACCATGCATCAACCTGTACCTCAACATGTACCATCAAAAAGGGCATCAACCATGCACCAAATATGTACCAATAATGCATCAAATACACATAAACTATGACTCATCGAGATGTACCAATATCATCAACTATACACCTCATGTATGTGCCAACTCATCAACTACTTGTCTCAACCATGTACCCAACATGTACCTCAACCATATACCAAAGACATACACCAATATAACCATCAAAATTTATCTAAAAATTCATCACTCTATCCATAAAACCAATACCATAAACCATTACATCAAACCATGTGCCACAACCTCATTGTTATACAACCTCTATCTATAACATACCTCAACCAAAATCCCTAATCAATTTCATCATCCAAATATTATTTGTAACTCTGTAACAAACCTGGTGTATATGATCACACACCTGCAAACCTTCCTTAACTTTAACAACAAGAGACTAACATTTTCATCAAACTTTACTTTAGTCTGACATGACTAATTTTGGATTAGTCAACAAGCTTGATTTGCAATAATCATAACTATGTACCTGTAATGAATACAGATATAAAAATAAAACACAATTTTCTTCAGTGTCTTGTCTACAATTCCTCTAGGTTTCACTACTTGGAACCTCCCAGAAAAGGAGTTATAACAAAAATGGCATACCTTGTTGAATTATGGCTTATTCTAGAGAAAGAAATTGTAGAGCATGCCCTTCATGGAATATTTTTTGTATGTATATGAAAATGGTACAAAACATACTAAAGACAACACTCTAACCAATACATTTGGTCTTACTAAATTTGGATATGTTGTGAAGAAGTTATGACATTTTTACCTGAAACACCTTTTTTAGACTAGTTTCAAGACTAGACACAAACCCTATTTTCCACGGAGTGTAACTCCCAAAATACAACGACCCATACGTTTAAATTTTTATCACAGTTACTTGGATATATTTTTTCAACGGCCTC
>SNQJ01S0070001.1:0-15206 GCA_010110895.2 Picea sitchensis
AAAATTCATAAAACATAACATTAATATGAATGTGAGAATTTATTGTAAAATTGTGGACTCCTTAGGGATTAAAAAATTATCTGTTTTTTATATGTTATAAATCAATTTATTATAATAATAATATTTTAATTTTTATCAAAAATATAGAGAAATAAAGATTTTTTATCAATTAAAAGAAATCCAAAAATATTATTGGATTTTAAGAATATTAATATATATATTAATCCAAAGTAGGGTAGGGTATGTATATCTCCATGGAATTTACCAATTGAATCCCTAGGAGAAGGGGTTTCATACACCAATTTGGTGACTTTGAAAAATAGATTATTATTATTATTATTATTATTATAAAGATTTTAGATTAATTAAAAGAAAATTAATAAAACATAACATTAATATGAATGTGAGAATTTATTGTAAAATTGTGGAAATTTAAATTTTAGAGATTAAAAAACTATTTATTTTTAATATTTTATAAATCAATTAATAATAATAATAATAATCTAATTTAAAAGTTACAACCATATCATACACTAAATTGGTGTATGAGACCTCCTTGTTTGTGGGATAAGGGATCGTCTATGGAGGTGTACATAGTCTACCCCCTTTAGATTTGAAGTTGTGACCTCTTAAGAGGAAACACATGTTCTTAACCATTACACACACTTACACACAATTTTAAGGTCACGACCAAACCAAACACCAAATTGGGGTAAGAGACCCCCTTGACTACTAAAGTCTCCAAAGGTGTACATACCCTACCCCCTTTTGGACCTCCAAGGAGGAAACACATGTTCTTAACCATTATGTATATAAGGTTTTAAATGTTTAATACTTTTTCTTTTTTTTTGAAACAAACACACACACACACACACACACACACACACACACACAGAGAAAGCACTAAGAAAGTGAAGTTGAAACTTCAAATATTGGGATTGACACAAAAATTATTGTTTAAATTTTAAGAAACTTCATATGTAGATAAAATAGATGGAACAAAATGTATTTAGTGCATTGATAAAGAAAACCAAAGCTTTTTATGATTTTTTTTTTGTGAATCCCTTAAATAATTTTGAAAAAACAAAATCTCTTTTAATACTTTTGTAGGCAAGATCTTTGAAATTGTAAATGCGAGATAAATAATATTTCAATAGTATTAAATTCAAATTATATTAACAAACTAAATCTATTAACCAAGATAATATTGAAACTTTGTACAACTTACACGCTAATAATAATTACATAATGTAAGAGGAATTTGGCTAAACCAAAGTATAGTGCTCTCTCTCTCTCTCTCTCTCTCTCTCTCTATATATATATATATATATATAATTTAGCATAATTGGTAACTACTAGAAATTACTTGGAAAAGGCCCAATAGTTCAACTCTAACTAGTTCCCACTTTATTTATTTATTTATTTTTAAATCTAGAGATTTCTCTCGCCTTGACTTCTCTACAAGATGTCATGTAGATCAATATGGGGCTTCCTTCATACTCTTTATTTTCTCTTTTCTGGTCTTCTTTGTCCATTGGTGTTTCCTCTTGTAATTCACTGACATATATAAAAAGCATTCAAAGTTAATTGACTTCAAGTCTTTATGGCTTGCCAAGTTCACATCAATGACCATAATTTTCTCTAACGATATATCTTCTGATGAGGATTTATCTTTCCTATTATGTTGTGTCTTTCACTGCTTTCCTTTCTGGTTCCACTTGTCCAATGATTCTATTGATTCCAATTGTTAATATGATTTCATCCATTGCTATGCATCTTCACTTAATCATGTATTTTGTGTCTGCCAAGTATCTCATGAATTCATTTCTTTCCATATGTCATAAAACTATCCATGATTCTTCTACTCCACTGCATACAACGCTGACCCATCTATTGCAACCGATCACTACATATTCCTTGATGCTCAATCTATCTAGTCGGAATGGAAAAATCTATGTTGAATATATCCATGCCTGAATATATGTGTGGAAATCTCTATAAAATCACAAATCTCTTCCTATGTAACTTCCAGTTGATACCTTCATGGGTATGTGTTCTGAAATATGCTCCTCAAACAATCAATCTGTCACAAGACATTTTGCACTTCTGTCATCAAAACATTCTTAAACTTCCTTTCCAAAATCCGTCAATCCTTCATATTGATCAAAAGATAGTTCTCTAATATGTAGAGTTGTTACTTAGACTCCCCCTCTTCAATATTCATATTTACTAGGAGTATCCAATACAGATGGATAAAAAAAATACCTTCTTTGATGCGAAGTAATATACCTCTTCATCTATGGAGACATCTTCCTTTTCATCCTCTTTTTGAATTTTGTCATCATCCTAAATTATGACTTCTTCCTCTTCAACCTTTGCTTGAATTCTAACACCTTCCTCTTGGCATGTGAATTCATTATGATCTTGCATTGTTGTAAATATTGTAAGTATGATCTCTGGGACCTGGTTTTCATTCACTTGTTCTTCTTGTTTTTCATTTCTTTTCCAAACCTTTCGGTATTTGACATCTTCCTTTTTCCCGTAGATTTATCCTGATCTTGTACTACTGCAAAGCTTGAGAGTATAACTTCTGGGTGTTCTTCATTCATCTATTCTTCCTGTACTTGTTCTTGTTTTATTTTCCAAACCTTCTTATATTTGATATTAGTGTTCTCTTTCATGGAAGTATCCATAATTCTTCTATAGTCATGTGCTATATGTCCATAGTTGTGGCACTTTTATCATTCAATATTGTGTGGGGCCACATAAACCTTTCTTCCTTGACCATTTATTCCATAAGTTTTGCAATCTACAACTTTATGTCAAAGGTTATTACAATTAAAACAATTACCATAAAACAAATTTTGATACCTGGGAGTGAATCATCTTCTTTGTGTTGTGGTCCTTCTGAATTGATGCCTTGATTGATCACGATTTTCTCTTGTGTTGTTTCCATCACAATGATTGAAACTTATTTGATACTTGAAAGTGGAGGGTCTTCTTTGATATATGTCTCTTTTGTAATCCTCTTCTTGAGTCTTCTTCATTTATGGAATGTTCTCCTTTGAGGGCTTGCATTATTCCTTCTTGATAGAGGCTTTCATGACTTCTGCATAACTCTTAGCCTTCTTTTCATTCTTCATTTTTAGTAACATGTAACTTTTCTCTTTAGCTTTCTTTACTAGTGATGTGGATCTTTCTCTCTCTTTAGTGTTTTTGCTAAGCTTGAAAATTTAACTTTTAATGTGATAACTTCTTCTTCAAGCTTCTCAGAATCTTCTTCTTTCTTCATCATCTAGATCTTCATGACTTCTTCCTTTCTCTTTGCTTCTTCAAGTTGGATCTTCAAAGAGACAATTTCTTCTTCAAGTCTTCTTTCTTTTTGACTGAATTTTTCCTCAAGCTTATTGAAGTCCTCAGATCTTTCCTTGATATGGCTAGTCAAAATATCTTCTCTCTTATTTGCTTCCTTTCTTTGTGCTACTATTTCAGCTTCCAAAAACTGTTTTTCTTCCAACTAACTTATGCATGTTTCTTCAATCCCTTTGGATTCTTCTAATTGGACTTTTAGGTTTGTGATCCTTTGTTGGACTTCTTCAGAGTTTGGATTTTGAGACCCCTTATTTACCTCGATCAATTCTTCCTTGAGTGAATTTATTTTTCCTTCTTTCATTCATCAGAATAGCTAAAGTGTTGATTAATTTTGTTTCAATATTTACTATGCCTTATTCACAATATTCTTCTTTTGAATTTGTTTGACATGAAGAGCATATTTATTCTTTTTTTACTTTAGCATATTCTTTATTATGATTAGTATTCTCTAGCTCTGTGATTAACTAGGATTCCTTAAAGTATAAGTTATGTAGTTTATCCCAAAGTTCTTTGGATGATGAACATTGTACCACTTTGTCTTTTACTAGATCTGGTATTCCTTCCAAGATGAAATCCATTGCTATTTTGTCATTTATCTTCAGTTCCTTCTTGGTTGGAATCTTTAGTTTCTTTGAACCGGTGTATCCTGTAACAACTGAGTACCAAATATCATAACCATGTGCTCCTAGAAATATTTTCATCCTATTTCTCCATATCTCATAGCTTAGACTATTCTGACCATCAAATATTGGTTCTCCATTTCTTGTGTACTTCATGAATACAGATGTTCCATTATCTGTGTGATCCATGATCTACCTTCCAGTGGTTAGACTATTTTCTTGAAGAACCTAGCTCTAATACCAATTGTTGGAATACTGAGAGGGGGGGTGAATCAATATTGAGCAATTTTTACCAATTTCAATTATTATATATATAAACCTCAACTTTATCAGCAGTATATCATTTATGATTGCATTCAATATATCATGAGCATATAACCGTAAGAAATACCATTCGACAATATCACATAAAATAGTACACCATAATTTACATGGAAACCCAAATGGGAGAAAAAAACAAAATGTTTTCTTATATATATATATATCAAGAATACATTCATAGGAAGCATCAAATTATAAATTCTTCAGCACCAATTAGAAGGAAGTGCCAACCCCCTAATTTAAAGGCTCCAACCTGAAGGAAGCTACAACTCCCTGAATTCTCCAACTACAATTGGGAGGAGGCTAGGACCCCCTAATTTATAGGCACCAACCGGAAGGAAGCTCCAACTCCCTGTGTTCTCCGGCACCAACCAGAAGGAGTCTACGACCCCCTAATTTATAGGCACCAATCTGAAGGAAGATACAACTCCATGAATTCTCCGGCACCAACCAGAAGGAGGCTACAACCCCCTTTCCTTGCCCTGTCATCCTGCCCTGGAATATAAGTGTAGACTCAAATGGTCACTACCACTGATCAACCTGTAACTGCCACTGTCACTAATACATCAACCTATGACTGTCATTGTCACATCAACCTGTTATTATCACTGTCACGTCAACTTGTGACTACCACTATCACATCAACCTATCACCGATGATCAACAAACCATCCAACCTGTCAATGTCACTGATCAACCAACTATAACTAGATCCACTCACATGGTTACCAAAACCATCACCATACAATGTACATCAACCATGTACCAAAACCATGTACATCAATCATGTACCATAACTTGTGACATACCATGCATAAATCATGTACCATAAATTGTGCCATACCATGCATCAGTCATGTACGATACCGAGTGCATTAAGCATATATCAAACCTATACCATCTCATGCATAAACCATATACCATATCACTCATGATATGTTTGAATCATGCCTACACCATGTGCCATAAAATATCATCAATGAAGTATCTCATGTATAACCAAGATATCCAAGATACCAAGATACCAATATATCAAAGATATGTCTCTAACAATGTTTCATGATATCACTGAGATGTTTCTCAACATGTACCAACATCACCAAGACATGTCGCAAGCATGTACCACAACATCCAATGCATGCACCTCAAACATGTTTCATAACCTCATCAAGAATGTTGATTTTTCAATAAGCTAGGTTAAGCATGTAGTTCATTTCAATTTTCATTTGTCTTAACCATAAACAAGAATGTTGCAGCAACCAAGATCACAAGAAGAAACACAATGCACAAGAACACAAGAAGTATCTTGGGAAACCCTTCTCAACAAGGGAAGAAAACCCAGCCAAATCCTTTGTTATATTCTTCAAGAGAAATACCTTCACCACCAAGAAATACCTAGCACACAAGAGGGCGTTCAAACCCTAGAAGACTAGCGCCCAAGAGAGGCGTGCACTTTTCCCAAGAGGATGTACTTGTTGAAATTTCCAAACTTGTGTGTAGGATATGATTCCACAATTGGGAATCTTCATTTACTTATATTAGACTTGTCCTATCAACAGAAGTGTCTATTGGCACAACAAGGCCGACCTCTCTAAGTCAAATTATAATTAATATTAACCAGATTAATTATCTTTTACATTTATTACTAATCAGATTAAGGTGGGGGCGACCTGTACCCTTTACATAACAATTAGGGTTACAAGAAGGTCTAACTCTTGAACAATATATAGCAAGGAATCTGATACACCCACTAGTGCTCATTCACTAGGGCCACATCCATAGTTATGTCATATCTCTGGCTCACTACATTACACAGAAGAACCATATCTTCACACGGTCACATGTGCTCGTCCACAGGCATGTCCACTCTACAGATATTCTTTCCCGCTGCCTCACATAGGAGAATCATATGGAGTTTTCTCGTCAACTCTGTTGCTCAAAGACGGATAATACATCATCTTCATTTATTTTCACATGACGATGCACCCAACACTTTTGGATTTCACACGTTCACCTTGTGCTCAACCACAGGCACTTCTAACTCAATAGATTGCCTTTCCCACCATATAATCATCTAGAGTTCTTCTCAACTCTCTGAATGGAGGAGGTCATCTCTATGTTCAAACTCTATCTCAGGTAGGAACCACATACCCTTCTTAGGGGCTTTCTCTCAAGTTTGTAAGCTGAGAGAAAGACTCACATAGCTGCAATGATCCACATCTCACAGGTTTGTAAGCTGGATAATGTCTCACATAGATGCAATCATCAATACTCCCTCTCAGCTAGGGAGGCATTTTCCACCAAGCCAAGTATCTCACAGAAATACTCGAACTTTGTCTTGGCAAGTGGTTTATTGAAGATATCTGCAATTTGTTCATGAGTAGAAATATATTGCACGTGTACTGTATTTCTCTGCACCATGTCTCTGATATAGTGATACTTGATTTTAATGTTTTTCGATTTGTCATGAAACACTAGGTTCTCGAAGAGATTTACACAACTCTTGTTGTCACAATGAATAGTAGTCGGATCCATCTCATGATCGAATAAGTCAATCAAAATTTTGCGAATCCATATAGCTTCACGAACTGCCACACTTAGTGCAATGTACTGTGCCTTTTTCGTGCTTAAAGCCATAGAGATTTGTTTTCTGCTACACCAGGAAACCATGGTTGATCCTAAGGTGAAGCAACAACCCGAGGTGCTCTTTCTGTCTACCTCCCTTCCTACCTAATATGCATCGACATATCCTTGCAAGCTTAAGTCCACATTGGCTACATATCTTAGGACATAACCAATTGTGCCTTGTAAGTATCTCAATACGTGTTTTGTAGTTATTCAGTTTGTATGTTTTGGTTGGCTCATAAATTGGCTAAGCACATTCACTTCATAGCAAATGTCCAGTATGGTGTTAACCAGATACATCAAAGATCCAATCAGTTGTCAATATAAATGTGGATTTATGTTTCCTGAATCAGTGTCACTCATTTTCTTTAAATCCATTACCATTGGGGTAGGCATGGATTTGCATTCTGTCATATTGAACTTTTTCAGTATCTCCATATTATATTTTCCTTGACTTAGGAAAATCTCATATGTTCTCTGTCATACTTCTAGTCCCAAGAAATAGTGCATTAGGCCCAAATCCTTCATTTCAAATTTGGCAGTTAAGGCTTGCTTGCATTCAGCAATGAGTCTCTCTAAACCGATGAGGAAAAGATCATCCACATATAAGACAAAAATCAAACACTCATTGCCATCAATGTGATAACACAAGTTTGGATCAGCTGCACTTTTGTTGAAGCCCAAATTCATCAGAAATCCGTCCATTTTCTCATACCAAGCATGTGGTTCTTGTTTTAGACCATATAGGGATTTCTTCAACCTACATACATGGGATTTTTCATTGTATATAACGAAACCTTCTAGCTTATCAATATAAAGTTCTTCCTCAATTTCACCATTGAGAAAAGATATCTTTATATCCATCTGATGTAGCTTCCAACCCATGGAAGCAGCTAGTGCAATGATAGATCGGATGGAGGTATATCTGGCTACAAGTGCAAAAGTCTCATCATAGTCGACTCCCTCTATTTGTGAAAACCCTCTAGCCACAAATCTTGCTTTGTATTTTTCAATGCTTCCATCAGTAGCATGTTTGATTTTGTAAATCCATTTGGAAGTCACTATGGACTTTCCCTCTAGTCTTGGAACAACATCCCATACATCATTTTTTAATATAGATTGGTATTCCTCAGTCATGGCATCTTGCCATACTTGTTCACCTGAAGCTTCTCCATGACAAGTTGGCTCTGCGTCAATAATGTGGGTCATGGGTGAAAGGTAGCTTGAGAATATCTTTGGTCTCTTGCTTTCTTTGGTTGCTCCTTGTGGGGATTTATGCCCTTCTTCTTCTTCTAAATTTTGTTGAGCCCAAGCAGGTCTTTTATGTCCAACTGTGATATCTCTGGGTATGTTTCTTAGGGAAACTGAATCTAGTGGAGAAACTAGATCAACTGGAGTTGTTGCCTTATATGGAATAATATATGTCTCCCTTTGAACTATTGAAGGGGGAGGAGGTATTGTTTCACTATCAATTTCCAACTGAGCTTCTCTGGATTTCTGGAAGGCTACTTCTTATTCAAAAGTAACATTCCTGCTTACTTCAATTTGTCTCTGACCTGGGATGTAGATTCGATATGCTTTTGAGGATTCATTGTATCCTACAAATGTACCCTTCTTCCTGAAGGTTCTAGTTTGGATCTCTTTTCTTTGGGTACGTGAAGGTACATTGGACATCCAAATATTTTGAAGTGTTCGATCTCAAGCTTCAATTTGGTGAATGCTTCTTCTGGAGTAATGTTTTTGGGGATCTGATGAGGACTACAGTTTTGAACATATAATGTTGTCATACATGCTTCTTCCCATAGATTCATAGGTAGATTTTGATCATGTATCATCGCTTTAATTTCCTCAATGATAGTTTTGTTTTTCCTTTAAGAAACCCCATTTTGTTGAGGGTTGTAAGGAACTGTGAACTCCCTCTTGATTCCTACTTCAATACAAAAATTGTTAAATTCTTTTGAGGTGTATTCTCCTCCATTGTCTGATCTTAATATTTTGATTTTTCTTCTGGTCAAGTTTTCAACCCGAGCTTTGAATTCTTGAAACTTGGCAAGGAATCCATCCTTGTTCTTCAGAAAGTAAATCCAAGTTTTCCTGGAGTGATCATCTATGAAGAGTACATAGTATAAGTACCCATTTAAGGATGCAACAGTCATTATCCCACATACATCTAAATGTATCAAGTCCAAGATTTCCTTGGATTTGTTGTCACTGCTAAGAAAGGATCCTTTAACATTTTTTCCAAGGGCACAACCTTTGCAAACACCTTTATGCTGAATCTGTATCTCTGGTAGACCTGTTACCATTTTACCTAGAGCTGGAAGAGCTCTATAATGAATGTGAGCAAGTCTTCTATGCCATAACTCACTCAAGCTGATAGTGTCATGTAATAAGGCTTGAACTGGTTTGATGGTCAACTTGTACAAGTTGTTTTCTCGGACACCAATTACTTTGGAAGAGCTTATATGAGACTCTTTGTGCCATGCAAGAACTCTTCCTTCTGAGAAAGTAATTTTGTAACCTTTTTCTTCCAAGGCCGAAATAGAGACAAGGTTTCTCTTCATTCTGGGTACATATAGTACTTCTTCTAGTTTAAGTTTCATATTTGAATCTAGTTGGAAAGTATAAGTTCCAACTCCTCTCACATTATATCTGGAATCATCTCCAATAACAACATGTAGATGTATCTCTTTTTCAACGAAATGTGTTAGATGATTTTTAAGACCGGTCGTGTGCCTAGAGGCACCACTGTCAGTTAGCCAAGTATTTTCATTGATAGGAACCATACCTGGGAGTACTAAGATGTTGCTGTATTCATTTTTTTGAGGTCTTGTCTTCCTGGAACTGAGCTTTCTTCCCATCATGATTTTGCTCATCGTCACAAACCCTTGTCAACTAGGATAGAAAACCTAACAGCTAGGCTAGGCTAGAAATTTTAGGTTTTGTTGGGATTATGACTACCAACAATAATCCTTGATAAATATGATATCCCTAGTAAGATGAGGAGCTTCTTCGAGAAGTTTGCAGAAATACAATTCAGAATTTTCTGCAGAGTTTTCGCGAAACCCTAGAAACCCTTAGAGCCAAAAAAATCAAAATGCCTAGAAATGAAATCCGAGACTTGTTGGAGGTGTGTTGAAGGAGGTCGTACCCTCCTATGTCATTTTTATCCTCATCGTACAAGTTTTGAGTGCTGAAAACTCTCAGAAGAGGAGGTTGTATAGAATTTCTGGAAACCCTAGGAGGGTCGTACGAAATTTCTGGAAACCCTAGGAGGGTCATATGATTTCTGAAGATGTGTGAGAGAAAGGATGGAAAATGCTTGTGCAATGGGATCTTCAAGACCTATGCTCTGATACCATGTTTATTTTTCAATAAGCTAGGTTAAGCATGTAGTTCATTTCAATTTTCATTTCTCTTAACCATAAACAAGAATGTTGCAACAACCAAGATCACAAGAAGAAACACCATGCACAAGAACACAAGAAGTATATTGGGAAACCCTTCTCAACAAGGGAAGAAAACACAACCAAATCCTTTGCTATATTCTTCAAGAGAAAGACCTTCACCACCAAGAAATACCTAGCACACAAGAGGGTGCTCAAACCCTAGAAGACTAGCGCCCAATAGAGGTGCAAACTTTTCCCAAGAGGATGTACTTGCTGAAATTTCCAAACTTGTGTGTAGGATATGATTCCACAATGGGGAATATTCCTTTACTTATATTAGACTTGTCCTATCAACAAAAGTGTCTATTAGCACAACAGGGCCGACCTCTCTAAGTCACATTATAATTAATATTAACCAGATTAATTATCTTTTACATTTATTGCTAATCACATAAAGGTGGGGATGACCTGTACCCTTTACATAAAAATTAGGGTTACAGGCAGGTCTGACTCTTGAACAATATATAGCAAGGGATCTGATACACCCACTAGTACTCATCCACTAGGGGCACATCCATAGGGATTTCATATATCTGGCTCATTGCATTACACAGAAGAACCATATATTCACACGTTCACATGTGCTCGTCCATAGGCACGTCCACTCTATAGATCTTCTTTCCCACTGCCTCACACGGGAGAATCATCTGGAGTTTTCTCGTCAACTCTGCTACTTAAAGGAGGCTAATAAATCATCTTCATTTATGTTCACATGACGATGCACCCAACACTTTGGGAATTCACACGTTCACCTTGTGTTCAGCCATAGGCATGTCTAACTCAAACGATTTCCTTTCCCACTGGATAATCATCTCAGGTTCTTCTCAACTCTTTGAATGGAGGAGGTCATCTCTATGTTCCATCTCTATCTCAGGCATAAACCATGTACCCTTCTTAGGGGCTTTCTCTCAGGTTTGAAAGTTGAGAGAAAGACTCACATAGCTGCAATGATCCACATCTCTCAGGTTTGTAAGCTAGATAATGTATCACATAGCTGAAATCATCAACAAAGAAGTGACTCAAACATGTATTGGTATCACCAAGAAATGCACCTTATATATATGTGCCAAATATGTGCCTCAAACCAAGCACCAAATATGTGCCTCAAGCATATACCAATGCCTCAACAAGATACTAAAGGCATGAACATAACATCACCAACATGTAACCAATATGTACCTCAAATCGTGTACCTCAAGCATGTGCCAAAATCCATAAACCATGTACCAAGAGATACCATCAAACATGTGCCATATCACTCATGAAATTTCTCAAGCATATACCAAACCATATGTCGAGTATCGAAGATGTGCCTCAAGGAATATACCAAAACTCACAAATACATGCCTCAATTATGTGCCAACCTTTCAAGATGAAATGATTAAAACACATAGAATAACATACCTTTAGACCCGTAGATGATCTGATACATGTGATTTCATACATGTATCTCTTCCTCAGCCTCAACAACCTGAAACTGGCATTCTCCTTCAAAACTGGTTTAGCCTCATGGGACTAACCCATGCATCACGCAGGGCCTCGTATGACAAGTGTCGTACAACACGTGAGAGTGCCTCATGGGACACTGGTAGTATGACCCTCGGGGGTCAACCAAACTAGGATTTATCAGAAACCCTCACTCTCCTATGCAATTCTGATACTTCCACACTCCTTACTCTTTCGCCTCCTCAGACTAGCTACCTCAGATTCACCAAATAGATCAAGTGTGCTCACATGAAATATATTCAATAATGTTGTGTATGTAAGAATGAGAGACTTCTTGAAGTGCATTTATACTTTTCCAAGTGACTTATTTCCTTAACTTAAGGGTTGACCTGTACTTTCTTGTTATAACGACTTCACCCTTTTAATTAATGACTTGTAATTGTTTAGGGGCTTCTTAACCATTCTTTGGGTCTTCCAACTTCATGATCTCATAACTCTTCAACTGTGAGGAACTACATGATGTACCACCTATCGTAGGAAACAACATGATGAGGACCACACCTCTGGGGATTCTTGTAGACTTCTTCAAAGCGTCTTCTTATGAGGGTCATGCTTAAATATACACCATAAGGGGACCACTTTGGAGACTTCTTTAAATGAACCCATCACATCTGTTGACATCAATGGCAACCAACTATCCAACGACACCAATGACAACCAACTATCCAACACTTGGGGATGTTCAAAGACTTGTTATTGTTTTTCCAATACTAACTACAAATTTGGATGAATTGGATGAGAAGCATTCTCAAAGTCTTAAATAACATGAAATTGTGCAATAATACCAAAATGACACTTTTTCAAAAGATTTTCCATGTGATGGGAACCAATAATTTCTATCGAACCTACTTTGAGACCTTTAAGCATGTAGGAATTGCCATCCTTATGAAAAATTATGTATAATTCCAATAAATCCTTGGTGACAGGGATTAATGTCCTTATCCATTCAACACCCAAAACAATATGACATCCTCCCATTTCAATGAAAAGCATGTAATTTTTCAAGGAATACTCACCCATTTGAAGTTTCACATTTTCACACTAGCCACCACATTTCATAGACACCCCATTAGCAATCATAATCTGAAAGTTGTTAGCAACATGGATATACCAAGTGTTTCTTGGGAAACATGACAATGAATTCAATTATGGGTGTTGTCGTTGTCAATTAAGACAACGACCTTCCATTTCTTCATATAGCTGACCAAATTTAACATACAAAGAGAAGAAATACCATCCAAAGAATCAAGGGAGACTTAGGGTTCTCCACTTGGTTGGTCAAGAAGAGGAACTTACTCAGTGATGGGAGCGAGTTCATCCCAAGCCCTGCCATCAACTTCCTTATAAAAAATGTCCTCGAAAATGGCCATAAATAATTTCTTCTCCTTATATTTATTCCCTAGAGAATGTTTTTTATCATAGTTGTAGTAGAGACCCTTGCGTTGAAGTTCCACCATTTCAACCCATGTCAACTTGTGAACTTTGAGGGGTGGGGAAATTTGCTAAGGAAGCACCATATTTGGGTGGGGACGTGGAGAAAACTTGGGGTGTTTAGATTGAACATAGGATATAACTTAGGCACAACAATCAAGCTGAGTTGACTGTAACCAAGTAGTAAGGTGTTTCATCTCTACTTGAAATTTGATTTCTTTCTTAAGACCACCAATAAAGCATTTCTTAAAAAAATCATGAGTTAATTTTTTTATTCTAACAAGCAAACATTTAAAGGCATCAATTAAGTCTTCCATTGTGTTGATTTGGTGTAATTTGATAAGCTGACCCAAAATAATTATAACTCTGATAATGTGAGAAAATAGGGCTTTCATCAATTTCCTCCATGTAGTGACCCCTAGAGATGTGTTCTTATGCTCCATTTGTTTAACCCAACTGGTCAAATCTAATCCATAAAACGTATTCAAATAAATTTTAAGGAGGTGAGGCGTCAGATTGTGGGAATGGATAGAAAATGAGAACTAGTGGTTAGTGGGATCATTTTCATCCTCAAAGTGCTTAATCTTATGAGATCCTTCACCAAATATAGTGTCACCTTTCTCGGGCTTACCCTTTAGCTTCACAATATAATAAAAACAAAGACCAACTTGTGTAGTGAGGGAAGACATATTGGTTTCCATTTTGCTCATTGACAAGGAGAGAGAGCCAATCACTTTATTTACTTCATCCATTGTTGATATGTTGTGGGTGTTTTTCATGGGACCATAAGGTCCACCAAAGAGGTTATCCTAGAGTTATCCCAACATGTTCAATGTCCCAAGAGGAATTTGTGGAGAGGGGTCACAAGCAATGGTACGAGAAGGTCCACCAAAAAACTGTTAATTGCAAAGTGACACCATGACAATTAGTGTCACACAATGATTATTTTGAGCTAGGCCTCCTGCAATGGTGTCAATAGGCCATAGATTTTTTTTTTTTGAAGGGCATTGTTGTGCTGATGAATTTCTCATATTCCTAATATTGCAAATTGTGTAGGAATTTCATTGTTTGTGTGGCAGAAGCTAGGGTTTGTAGGATGAGGTCAGGGTATGAAGGGTCTTAAGGATAGAGGATTGTCAAATGATTTAGCTCTCTAATATATCAAAGGGTTTCCAACAATAGCAATCAATCCAATTTTTCATGACACCAACTAAGAAGGATATACCATACCCTTAGCTATATAAATGAATTCCCTAGTATACAAGGTTGATCTCCTTGAGTGTTTTTTTGGGTGTGTTATAACAATCGGTGGCTAATGGGATTATGTAAGACTTCTTTTAGGTGTGCCTATGAGGCTTTTGATATGCCTAAAGGTACATGGAAAGAAATTATGTATATAAGTGTTGTCTAATGCGGTACTACTTGAAGGGGTACCAACAAAGGTTAGAAGGGTGTCCAACTAGGTGACATCTCTTGTATTTTCTACATGTATTCATCCCCAACTGTAGGTTTACGCACCGAACAACAAATCTTTTTGTTATTTAAAGACATCATAACACATTTATAGCCTTAAAAAAATCTAAATTTGGAGCATGTGTTGGCACAGGAAAGTGTTATGATACCATTTGTGGTGTTCCTTGTTAGTTGAAATAAAATATTCAAAGTTAAATAGATGAAATATAGTTGTCAAAAGAAAATAAATAAGGCAAGATAGAAGAAATATAGACGTGGAAATAAATAATCAAAACCAAATTTAGAAAATCACAGTAGTAAACAAACCTTTATTGATATTCAAAATTGGATGCAAAGTTGACTTGCCTCCTTAAGGGAACGATCTCTAACATGAGTAGGGCTTCAAATACAATAATATTCACTTCACAACC
>SNQJ01S0070002.1:7023-22622 GCA_010110895.2 Picea sitchensis
AAGTTTATGTCCTAGTACAAAAGAAGAAAAGGAATATATGTCTCGAATACCATATGCTAATGCAGTAGGAAGTCTAATGTATGCGATGGTTAGTACAAGGCCAGACATTTCACATGCAGTTTGGGTTGTCAACAGGTTTATGAAAAATCCAAGTAAAGAGAATTGGGCAGCAGTGAAATGGGTGCTTCAGTATCTGAGGGGCACAAGTGATTTCTGTATCACCTATAACAATGGTCGTGAGTTAGTCTGTGGATATGTTGATTCTGATTTTGCAGGTGATCTAGACAAGAGAAGGTCAACTTCAGGGTATGTCTTTACTCTTGCAGGTGGAGGTATTAGTTCAATGTCAACACTACAAAACATTGTTGTTTTATCCACTACAAAAGTAGAATATGTAGTTGCTTCACATGCTTGCAAAGAGGCAGTGTGGTTGAAAGGTTTGTTTGGTGAGTTTGGAAGGATGCAGGACAAAGTAAAGTTACTTTGTGACAATCAGAGTGCTATTCATTTGACTAAGAATTCAACCTATCACAATAAAACAAAACATATACCTATCAAGTATCATTTTGTAAGACAGGTCATCGATGAAGGTGGAGTCTCTCTTGAGAAAGTGCATACAAAAGAGAACTACCCAGACATGTTCACAAAACCAGTACTGTTAGAGAAGCTACGATGGTGCTTGGCTTCTCTTGGCTTGCAGAAAATGTGATGAACAGAAGAAGGAGCAATGTATCAGGTTAATTGTTGTCAAGGTGGAGATTGTTGGAAATAGTGACAACAAATTCATCCATGAATAGGATTTCAGATCCTATAATCCGGTGTTGGTTGTAACCAATACGACCAAGTTATAATATGGATGAGATTACATTTACGAATCAGTTTCTAATGTACATTTCTATAAATTGATGTATGCCCGTAGAGGTTGAGAGAGAGAGGAGTGTGAGCCTGCTGTAATCTCCATTAGCTGAATAATAAGACAACCGATACCTATGCTTGGTGGATGTAGCCCAACATGCCCAACGTTTGGGTGAACCATGCAAATGACTATGTTTCTTTTTTGCATTCTTATTGATTGTCTTATGTTGATTTGTGTTTCCTCATTTGCAAATTATAACAACAAGAAGCACACACATGTCACATTCTCTTTGGTTTCTGCTGTCCCATCTTTCTCCCAAGTGTGTCACCAAAATTCGTTGGGCACCGTGCATGACGACTCTTCTACAATCCTATGTTCTTAATGAACTCTCAAAACAAAAAATAACACTCGAATAATTAAAAAACAGATAACAAAAACTTTTTCATCAACACAAAAACTCTAGCTTATTATTTCGAGCTGAAGAAGCATCATTTATACATAAATTTGTTTACTTAAATATAGCTGAAGATTAGATTCAGATCTGATCCAATTACAACCATACAAATATGGAAAACATCTCTCGGATCTAACAACCTCCATAAAAATAGTCAATAACTACATACATACGTAGATACATATCAATCTCAACAATTAACAATAAGCTAAATCAAGGAAACAACATACCGAATTTAGCACCATATTTATCATTCTAATACACCCTTACATTGTCCACTCAAACATCTAATAAAATGGGAGAGCAGAGTGATATAAACAGATATTCTATTACTTTCAATATCAATACAATGGACTCTATTATATAGAGTGTACAGGTTGTTATCAGATCTAACTTATTCTAAAGATATCTGGGGAGGTTGAGAGAATATCTCAACCACACACCAAACAAGGATCTCACAAATCAAACTCTCTAACAACGTCTTAATAATAGGATCACACAACTCACGTAGAGATTAACTCTACCTCTCAATACATTAGCAAGTATATTATATAAGTAGGAATTATATATTCCAACACTCTCCCTTAATGACTACTTATCTAAATATCTATGTGGTCATATCTTCGTGTGCTTCTTCTTGTACTTGCATCTGATTATTGACATCCATATAAAGAGAAATCCATCTACGAGAATACATGGGTCATCAATCACTGTAACCACCAGTTCTATAGGAATACTTTTCAGCTACATGGTTCATTCAATCATTCTTCCCCATAGCTCCCCCTTCATCACATCATCATCAACCTGGGGTTTATTTCTCCTTACCCATAACCATGCTCTCGATTTTCTCGGATTACCCTCAACCATGCACTAGGTTTTCTCGGATTACCAGTAACCATGCTCTGGGTTTTCTCGGATTACCCTCAACCATGCATCAGGTTTTCTCGGATTACCTGTAACCATGCTTTACATAAATCACATAACTCACGTAGAGATTAACTCTACTCTCAATACATTAAGGCAGACAATATATAAGCAGGGAATTATTTATATATTCCAACACTCTCCCCTAATGACTACTTATCTAAATATCTATAAAATAAGTTCATTCTGTGTTTCTTCTTGTAATTTCATCTGATTATTGACATCCATATAAAGAGAAATCCATCTACGAGAATACATGGGTCATCAATCACTGTAACCACCAGTTCTATAGGAATCATTTTCAGTTACATGGTTCATTCAATCATTCTTCCACATAGCTCCCCCTTCATCACATCATCATCAACCAATTTATTCTCCTTACCCATAACCATGTTCAGATTTGGATTACCCTCAACCATGCACTAGGTTTTTTTGGATTACCTGTAACCATGCTGTGGGTTTTCTAGGATTACCCTCAACTATGCACCAGGTTTTCTCGGATTTCCTGTAACCATGCTCTCTCGAGTGTTTTTGACCACAAACCATCCTTTGCATAGTGGTTTTTAGATTACCACGAACTTTTCACTTTAGGGGGTATACAATGGCTCAGGTACATAGAATTTTCTAGGACCACTACATCAAAATATCCTAGTCTTGCTTTCAATTACATGTCTCACAAATAACATAACTATGCACACCTTCAAACAAAAAAATATCAGTAACAATACTTGTAAAATCACACTTCTCACAATCAACACTCTGTGAGTCCAATGGAATGAGCACGTACACCTCACTTCATTTCGCTATAACACCTCCATTTCGATTTTCCTCTGCATTGAATCTTCTGAATGGATTTTTAGTTTCACCAACCTATTCCGACCTAAAACTCAGAAATAAATCGTTAGCCATCTCTTTAGCAGCATGAATAAAGCTATCCAGACCTCCAAACAAGCTTTGTTGAAAGTTGTCAAAGTCCCCGCGAAGAACCGGTGGGACATAACGTTCCAATTCGGCAAGCTCCCGCCTTCCATCTAGAGGGTTTGAAATTAAGGCAGAGTATCTTGAAACATCATTTTCTCTGTATTCAGTTTTGGATTCAACCAATTCTGTGGGCCTGCCAACACAGTCCCTCAAGAGCTACTCCGTCTTCTCACATTTCTGAACGAATTTGCCAGGCTCAACCTCCTTTATTCTGCACTTATAATTGACAACCCTTCACATCGGGTTAACCATAGAGGATAACACCAATAATAGTAAGTATCCAGCCATTCCTATAAAAGAAACAGGATTCCGAAACAATAATATTGAGACCACCACTGCAACTGCACCTTTTGCACATGATAAATCCATACAAATGGAAACTTGGTTCTCCTCCGCTAGCAATCACAACTCTCGCCACAACAGGCACAAGCGTCGCATAAGTTATCCACGCATCTCGTTTAAAGGTCACCAGGTAGGCAAAGAGCGCAGTAAAGAACGGCGTGGTAGCTCCCCCACCTAGTTTCTCCGCAATCGATGCAAAAACTCAGATCGTGTGCAAAAAAATGAATAGTCGCAACCATTTTTACAGAGAACAAGGTTTTCACACGCAGTCCATACTACTGACACGCTCTTCTACGACTCCTCCACGCGCAGGATCCGATGGAAATAATCACTTCTTATCACATGACAACGCTGCTCATCAACAGATCTCTGGAAAAACAAATATACTAGTTCAATCCACTAAACAGTCAATATACTCTCATCGATCCTTGTAGTGATCGATGCTTGAACAAATTCTCCTTACTTCAGCTGCAAGCTTTAATAGGTCAAACACATTCCTGTACTCTCTGCATGTGCCTGAGCACTCCCGTAAGGGAGTCACACCCAACCCTGACGCTCTGATACCATGATAAAATGGGAGAGTAGAGTGATATAAACAAATATTCTATTACTTTCAATATCAATACAATGGACTCTATTATATAGAGTGTACAGGTTGTTATCAGATCTAACCTATTCTAAAGATAACTGGGGAGGTTGAGAGAATATCTCAACCACACACCAAACAAGGATCTCACAAATCCAACTCTCTAACAGACTCTTAATAATAGGATCACACAACTCATGTAGAGATTAACTCTACCTCTCAATACATTAACAAGAACATTAGATAAGTAGGAATTATATATTCCAACAACATCTTACTCTCTGTTTTAACATTCTATAATATTAATATTGTGACAGCAAGATGTGATCTGTATCCATACATAGATCTCTGCACTGCAATTGAGCAAGGACGTTTTGTATATAACCTTATATCAGAGATTATCGGGGGAATTTGGTTTGATTGTTCGTTGCTGCTGTGAGGAGAGATGGCAAGAAGCAAGAGTCATTGCAACAATCATGAGCTGGTCAGCGTCCATTGGGGAGAAAGAATGTGGCAGTGGAAGAGGTTTGATGGATGATGCTCAAGAAGCATTAGCAATCTAAGGTTTATTTCAGAGATGGGTTCCTCTACACTCTACATAGGTGGGAGAATTGTGAATTGTCGGTTTTTTATAAGTGTGAATTGTTGGTTTTTTATAAGTATGCAACGTCTTTAATATGTTATGTGTGCGCTCTCAGAATTGACTGATCTCCTTGATATTTTGTTTTGGGTCTCTAAAGTTAAATAGGGTTTTGGTCTATAGAGAAGAAGAACTGAATGGAAGCCATATCTACTCCATAATTTTTTAGAACTGAATGGCAGCCATATTTACGTGATAATTTTTTAGTGGGTTCCCCAAGTCTAGATAGGGTTTTTGTCTACTGCAAAATCTTTGACTTTTGAAATAAGGATTTTTGATATTGGGTCAGGAAGTATTTATAGGCTTTTCAAAGCACCAGAAGAAGATCACAGTTATGTGTGATTGAAATATTTTTGTTAGTCGTTTTTGAAACATAACTCAAGTTCTCGTTTTTGAAACATTGCTTTTAGTTCTTGGAACATGCTTACTTTGTTAGTACCTATGGAAAAAAAACACTTACTTAGCATGATTAATCATTTTGTTCTTATGCTACTATTTCTGGTAAAGGTATACATACTTACTATGATTTGTTGCAAAATACAACTTGTATTACTTAAAAAAAAACTATTAAAAGGGGACTTATCTCTTTACCAATGTTTGTCAAGTGAAACTCTTACTTGTGACCTCTTAGGAGGAAACACATATTCTTAACCATTAGACCCACTCATGTTGTAATAACATAAAATTTAATATATATATATAACATACAATTTATCTACTAAAAATTGATAGTTATGTTTGCTAAGTGAAACTCTTATTGTTGTTCTGTTTAACTGCTTAGCATATATATATATATATATATATATTTTATATACTAAAATTGATGGTTATGTTGTCACTTGATCCTATATGCATCATCTAAATTTATTGTTAATAAACCTCGATACCATCCCATTGAAATTGAATGATGAAATCTGAAACAAGTTTATACATACTGCTATAATGAGACCTAGTTGAAAGTATCCAATGAAGTGGATTTTGAACTCCATGCACACATGCGAAAGACTAAGATACTTCCAAGAAGTCCTGAAAACAAGAACAGTGGAGGCTATCAAGTGAAGTTTTTCTCTATCGATTTCTACTTCCAATAGTTCTTGAAAGCAAGAGCAAGAGCAGTGGAAGCTGTCAAGTGGAGTTTTGTTTTATCAATTTTTACTTCCAAGAGGTATTGAAAACAAGAGCAGTGGAGGTTATCAAGTGGAGTTTTCTCTATGAATTTCTACTTCCAAGAGGTATTGAAAACAAGAGCAGTGGAAGCTATCAAGTGGAGTTTTTCTTTATCAATTTCATGTGAGTATCTTAAGATGTCAGAGTTGGTGAATGACAATGCTTATTCTCAATCTAAATGGCCAGAGAAAAGCACAAAAACAGAATCTTATCACAATGCTTTCCCACCACTGGGAAAATGTAAATCCACGGATTTGCAGAATATATATAAAACATTCATACTTACTATGTATAGTTGATATGATGCTTGGTAAAAAAATGTAGCAGTGGTACAATGAAAGCATATAGATGTGTGGAATCTATTCTGGAGACACCTCATTCCCAATATTGGATGTTAAAATAAACGATACAAATGCCACATGCCCCTGTTTCCACTTCTAGATTTTGGATCTCCACAAAATTGCATTTATTATAGGTGTCAAGAAGCTAGAATCTATGAGAACCACACACATTTCTTTCAAAAAGAAAATGAATAGCATCCGTGTGTACATTGTATATTGATAAACAGTGTAATAACGAGCTTGGTGGGTGTGTTGATGCGATTACAAAGTCCTTTACAGGAGGGGAATCCATGAGTTTGGTATAGCGTATACTGTACTATGATAACACACAAATAATCAATACAGAACATCAGACACAAATCATTCATCCATTAACATCGGACTAAAACAAGTGGAAGGATTATTTTGGCCCCATAAGACTGAATATAAATATTGAAGGGCCATCGAGCTTCATCATCCCCCTGAAGGGATCATCTGGAAACAAAGTTCCCTTAACAACGTCCTTCAAACAATGTCGTGCACTTTAAGTAGGAGGATCTGTCACCAGGACCCTGTTATGATGATGATGACCCACCATTAGGTCCGATTCGCCCTCATCACTGCCCCCACTTCATCATTTTGACAGAAATTTTAATAAGGCTAAGCTTATTTCTGACTCTCGATTCTGTTTGATTAATTCAACATCTTCATTATTGGAGTAAAAAAATAATGTAATGTTAGTGGGACTAATGATTTTTGTGGATTAAGTGGTGAAATGGCTCAGGAAGTACGATTAACTCTTTGGGAGAAAAATGTAGCATGTATTAATTACATAATTCCATATTTAATTGATTATCTACAGACTACGACAGTGTGTTCATTGATAACGAATAATCAATAAGAGGACATATTTAATTGATTATCTACAGATTACGACAGTGTCTTCATTAATAACAAATAATCAACAAGTGCTAAATGGCAGTTTAGTCCCTGCCAGGTTGGGATGGGACTAAATGCAACCAAGTACATACACTTGGTTAGAAAGTTGAAATACATGTGGTTTGCATGCAGAACATAGTATTCCTGAATTAGCTCTTCCTGAAATATATAAAAAAATGATCAACATTTAAAAAGTTCTTGGACACAAAAAATTTAGTATTCCCGAATTAGTTTTGTTTTCATACTTTTTACATACTTCGTGGAGAGAAACAGAAAAAAATAGTAGTAACCTATGTTACATAGGTTCGTGGAAAAAAAACAAAGAAAATAGAATTCCCCAATTAGTTATCTTTAAAACAAGGGGTCCTTGACACAAAAGAACTGAAATTTATCAAATTTTAGAAAGTAGATTTTTAGTTATATACATACGAAATATGTAATTTTATAAAGTATGGGGATGAGATTTATAGAGCATGTACGGAGCCCTCATTCGAGTTTTAAGGTCAAAATTGGGCCTCTGTTGTTTCGTTCTCTACAAATAGCACCGAGAGTTCCACGATACACAAATTGACAAGCGGAATTGTGGACTATAGAAACTTATCAAAAAAAAATAATGTTTGTTATATATCTCTGGAATTTACATCAACATTTAAAAGAATACAATAGAATAGTAATAGCGTTGTTACATAGGTTCGTGGAGAAAAACACAAAAAAGATTACCATTCTCGAACTAGTTTACTTTAAAACAAAGGGTTCTTGACAGAATAAAATTTGAAATTTATCAAAGTATAGGATCCTAGACACCTAAAATGCTAGTATACAATAGAATAGTAACAACGTTATGCAAGACAAAAAATTAGCATACAATAGGACACAAAAAATGTAGTAGACCTCCATACTTAGCCAGTGTTTGGATCACACGTTCTTGGGCTGGTAGGCTCAAAATTGGGCCTTTGTTTTTCCGTGGCCTACAAATAACACTGATAGTTCCGCGATATACAAATTGACAAGCGGACTTGCGGACTATATAAATTTATCAAAAATAAATAATGTCTGTTACATATCTATGGAAATTTCATCAACATTTAAAAGAATACATTAGAATAGTAAAAACGTCTCTTAAACCCAAAAAGTTAACATAAAATAGAATAGTAACAACGTCATGCAAGACAAAAAAATAAAGCATACAATAGGACACAAAAATGTAGCAGACGTCCATACTTAGCCAGTTTTTGGATCGCGGGTTCTCGAGGTGGCAGGATCAAAATTGAGCCTATGTTGTTCTGTGGCCTAGAAATAGCACCGAGAGTTCCGCGATATAAAAATTAGCAAGCGGACTATAAAAATTTATCAAAAATAAATAATGTATGTTACATATAATAACGTCTGTTACATAGGTTTGTGGAGAAAAGACAAAAAAATTAGCATTCCCGAATTAGTTTGCTTGAAAACAAAGGCTTTTGGACATAAGAAAAAATCAAAATTTATCTAAGTATAGGTTCCTGGACACCCAAAAAGTTAGCATACAATAGAATGTAAAAACGTTGTGCAAGACAAAAAAAATTAGCATACAATAGGATAGAAGAAATGTAGGAGACTCGAATTAGTTTCCTTTGGAACAAAGAAGATAGGTTCTTGGACACCCAAAATTTAGTATACAATAAAGGCATTCCCAAATCAATTTTCTTTGGAATTTATCAAAAATTAATAATGTGCATTACATCTTTCTGGAAATTTAAATGCGTTTATCATATAGACTGGGATTAGGGCTCTTGTGGACCATAAAAATAAATAATTACAAGAATTAGGAATGTCGAAAGAAGAAGTGCGCGACGGTAGAGAGGAAAACCTAAAAAGAAGAAATTGGAAGTTATGAGTATTTGGTTACAGTTTTATATTTAAAGAGGTCATAAGTGGATTGATAAAGAAAACAAGATGACAGTATAGACTTAAACTGGATTGATAAATAAAACAAGATGCTAGTATAGACTTACTATGAAACCGATGAGTTTTTGTTGTTGTCGTCGATGGTCAATGGAGTCCTGTCGAGCGGTTGTTGCCATTCTTGGACGAGGTTGTCCATTCTCTTTTGGAACCATTCTTCATTGTAGCTTTTCATGGGGGCCATGTTGATTTCATCCTAGATTTCTATGTCCTAAAGGTCGTTTTCTATTTTCCTTAGATACATTTAAATACTATGTAGAATATATTCAATTTCTTCATTGTGTGCCGCATAGTCCAGTACCTAGTGCTTGTGCTCATCTAGATGATGTTCAAGTATGCAGTAAAACTTTTCGAAAGACAACCCTTTTAAAATATAAACTTATTCCTGGAAGCCTTCTTTGGTGGTTGACAAGGATTTGAGAATTAAGTTTCAGTCTTGAACCTCATTGGTACTTTCGGCTAATTCCATTTCGATTAGGCTTGTGAATAAATCTTCCTTTTCTGATATGACTTGTTTACATGATTTGACAATGAGCTCCAGGTTGTTAACTTTCTTTTGTCAGCATGCTTTTACTTTTTTGGTTCGCTTTGGGGAGGGGAGTTTCTCTTGTCTTCTTTTCAGTTCCAATGTATTGATGACATAGTTGGAAAAATGGGTCAGCACCTGTTCACAGAAATGCTGATCATTTTTTAAATTCTCCTCCAAATGTTCCAGAAAATCATTTGCCTTCTTTTTGAAGGAACTAAATATTGTGATGTTTCCCAAGATTTAATAACTAGATGCATTCTTTTGTTGATGTTATTCTCTAAAAGGGATCTAGAGCATGCAAGGAGGGTAGAGGATGCTTTCATCGTAGCTGCAGTGGTAGCAGGCACGATTTTTTCCAAAGGATTGGAAAATTTTGGGGTTGCAATGAAAGCCTGCTAAAATTCGTTGAGGCGGTCTTTCATTGGATTTTTTTGTCTCAATTCCTCCAATGGAATCATGAAGAATTTCACCAGTTACTTGGTGAAATGAGGAGATTTGGGACGACCACATTTTTCTAAAGTTTATCTCTCTGCGAGATTTGCCTTTCCTGTTTGTTACATCTCTCTTTTCAATGACCATACTTTTAGATTGGATATAAAAAACAACACTCTGGAATACGAAGGATTCAACTTCGTAAAAAATTTCGGTCTCAGATATTTCCATCGTTGATGACCCAATTTTGTGCATGTGCTTAGTTTCAATTTCAAGTTGTCACTGTTCACTTTCAATTTCGGGTTCCTCCGCCTCTCCTGCATCATTTTTTCTCTTCTTCGTTAGTGGAAGTTTGTGAGAACTATCAATTTTTATGCAAGGAGGGTTCTTATATCCTCCTCCATTCGAAGATTTCTGGGTTTCTTTCTTACTGGAGTGGGTCGTCGAAGCGATGCTCCGTGATGTCATTCTCTTTGGAGTGTTGGCGGGGGACTGGGTACTCTTTTCACCGGATAATTTTCCATGTTGTCTGTACAATTCAGTGGCACTTTGCAATGTCTCTTCATCGCAATCGATAGAAGCATGATTGTTGTCCACACTGTCCCTATCTTGGGTTAGGTGTCTATGGATAAAAGAGTTGTTAAAGAAAACTGCTAGTAAATGTTCTTGAAAAATCCCATTAGGGTCGAACCCTTTTATCCTTTCATCATACGTTAGGTTCAATTTCTTTAAATGGGAGGCAAACTCATCAATCTTGTTGATGTTTCTGCACATGAAGTCTCTGACTTTCTAGGGAAGACGAATGAACTGTTTTTTTTTTCTTATCATGGAAAAAATGCAACCAGTGGTTGTATTGCCTTGTTATTTCTGCAACAAACATCTTTTCCGTGATGTGGCATGGAAAGAAAACATGATTTTCCTTAGAGTCAAAGAGAATGAGGACACTATGATTTTCCTTTTGTTCAAGTGTGCCCTTCCTTTTCAAAAACTTTGTTTCTTGGTTAGACATCCGCAAAGCATCCTTGTCTAACAATGAATCTTTGAAAACTGAGACAAAGCCATTAAAAACTTCATAAAAACAAAGGGAGGCCTCGTGCCTCCATA
This sequence comes from Picea sitchensis, assembly GCA_010110895.2. Taxonomy (NCBI): domain Eukaryota; kingdom Viridiplantae; phylum Streptophyta; class Pinopsida; order Pinales; family Pinaceae; genus Picea; species Picea sitchensis. Next base: position 18,242 of record SNQJ01S0070002.1, read on the forward strand.
GGGCCTCGTACCAGAATGTCACTGGCTCGAATCCACAGTTTATTTTACTGGAAAGAGAAAGTTTTGGAAATGGGTAGCAATGCACTATTGTGGAAATCAAGTAGGATGACATATAAAATTTATTCGATTCTTTGAATGATGACAACTGGGAATAGAGCTCAATGGAAATTAGCTTCCCCCAATCGAAAATGTATTTTTCCCTGACTGTGGAATACAAAATATAAATAATTATATGGGAAATGCTTGCCATGGATGCTTGTCCCATTATTCGTGTAAAAAGCCAAGCAATTTCCCGAAATGGATTTCTAAAGGAACTTACCTGCAACCTTTTGCTATCTTCAGGTTCCGTGTTTGGGTCTTTGAGGAAGTTGGCTAAGATTTCCAACCCGTTATCATGTTTTTTTATAAACTACTTGCAGTATTTTCCTCTGAACATCAATGTTAGATCCGACAATTTTAACATCTCGCAGAAGGCGTGAGGTGACAAAAAAACAAGAGAATCGTCGCGCAATGGAATAATTATTTGGCCTGGAATATTTTTTTCGGTGCACCGAGAGATCACTTCCTTACAGTCAAAAACCTTAGGGACACAGCCTACACGAGTGATTCCATAGGTCCAAATCACTTTGTTCTGGGATGAATGGGATGAGTAGTAAAAGTATGCCCTGGACCACTGGAAGTTCTTGTCCTGATGTGCAAAGATATTTACTGTATCTCCACAAAACTGTTTCCAACTTGTTGCCATAACTCTACAAGAACATTTTTTTTTCCAAACGATGAATGAAATGAAAAGTTTGAAGGGATAATATAACCCTATGAACGAGATATGTCCTCGAGACTTTCGTTCATTAATGACAATTTGGATGGATTTTGCATGATGCATTGTTAACGTTAAACACTAGTAATTGCATACATAGAAATGAAAACATGGCGGATATTGCAATGAGAGATTAATCATTGTAGATTTCTTGATTCTTGAGTGGGTCAACATGACGACTCATGTTCGAGATGAACAATCGGAAGGGAAAAAATAACTCTCAACAAATCTTGGTTTAATGCATAATAATGTGAGATCTCCTCGAGCGTTTCTCCCATTAATGAAAATGTTGATGGTTCCTGCATGGTCGACTATTAACAAGAAAGGTTTCTAATTGCATAGTAAGAAAGTATAGAGGTCGTAGGCATGAGAAAAAATAGCGTCAAAATACGGTTACAAGGTACAACCATTGAAGGTGAGGGCACGAGGGTCAAATTGTATGTCTCAGAACTTTTTAAGTGCAATACACATAACATCGAAGAGGGTATGGTGGGATAGCCCAGAGGGAAATTTGTATATGACTAGTAAGAGCATAACTAATGTATATCAGGAAGGACAAGAAGTTAGTGGGGATGGAAGACAAGGACAAATACTCAAAACATTTGTGAAGCATGGTAGAGTGAAGCTTGCGAGTTCAAGGAGTACGCGTTATAATTGTAGATCATAGAAGTTTTGAGTGCAAGATGTACATCATGGAGCAAGAATATGCAAAGTTCAAAAGCGCCAACCCAACAACCGCGACTATAAAATTGGCCAAGTATGAAAAGCAACATCGGTCAGTTGGATTCATCATGTGATTATATAGATAGAGATAAAGTTATGTCAGCCGCCAATGCTGGAACCCGCGATGATAGAACGATGACTAAGTATATAACCAGAGAGCCATAATACAATGGAAGAAGAAAAGGGAAAAAGGGCTAAGGAGTCCGCGGTGGAATTTTAGATCACAAAATTTTTAAGTACAAGATGTGAACCCGGTAGTCAATTTGTATATTGCGAAGGGCTGGATGCGAACTATTTCGTACCCGTGTTTTCAGTTGTCACTAGTAAGAGAAAAACCAATCTATATTAGGAACAACAGGAATTTAGTGAGGATGGAAAGAAACAACAGATACTTTGAAACATTTGCGAACCATGGTAGAATGAAGCTTGGTGCCAACCCGAAACAGTATCCAAGAGTTGGAAATTTCGTGAACCTGACAATAGGAGGATCCAAAATAGGCTGACAATGTCTCTGAAGAAGACATGAGGCCTCAATGTTCAAATTGTATCGTTCTGAACATTTGAATGCATAATCTTTAACATGGAAGAGCAGACGATGTGAGAATCTGGTAGTCAATTTGTATATTGCGGAGGGTGTGATGCCAAGTGTTTTGTACCTCTCTGTCCAGTTGTCACTACTAAGAGCTAATTTAGTATTGAAAATAATTTTTTAGATACTGTTAGATACTTGATAGGGATTTCCATCTGTAAACAATGGAAATCTCCACCCCACCAACCTTGGACTCCGTGTGTCAATTTGTATATCGCGGAACTGGGAGCGTTGTTTGGAGGACACAGAATAATAAAAATACAATGTTGATTCACCCAGTCCGCAACTCCTCCTGTCAATTTGTATATTGCATAATTCTGGGTGCTATTTGCAGAACACAAAACAATGGAGACCCAATTTTGAGCCCACCCGCCTGAGAACCCATGATCCAGAATGTGGCTAGGTATGGAATGCACAATCTATACATGGTATATAAAATAACATGTCCATACTTTATAGTCCCATAATGCACGGGAAGAAAAAATAGGAAAAGGGACGGAGGAGTCCGCAATGGAATTATATATCACACAAATTTTGAGTGGAAGATGTATATCACGGGATAAAAAGAAGCAGAGTTCAATTGCACAAACTCGAGAACCACAGGCATAAAATTCACTAAGTATGAAGAGGAACAACGACCACCATCCCTAGACTCCATGTGTCAATTTGTATATCACAGAAGTGGGAGCACTGTTTGGAGGACAGAGAGAAATAGAAATGCAATGCCGAGTCAACCAATCTGAAGGTCCGCTTGTCAATTTGTATATTACATAATTCTGGGTGTTATTTGCAAGGCACAAAACAATGGAGGCCAATTTTGAGCCCGCCTGCTTGAGAACCCGTGATCCAAAATGTGGTTGGGTATGGAATGCGTAATCCATACATGTTCTATAAAATAGCATGTCCATACTTTATATTCCCATAATACACGGGAATAAAAAAAGGAAAAAAGGACAGAGGAGTTCACAGTGGAATTGTAGATCACGCAAATTTTGAGTGGAAGATGTATATCATAGAACAAAAGTAGTAGAGTTCAATTGTGGCAACTTGGTAACCACGAGCATAAAATTCACCAAGTATGAAAATGAAAAATATGTCAACACGCCAACATTGGAACCTGTGATCATAGAAACGTGACTAAGTATATAAATATAAAGAAATAATACATGGGAACAAGACAAGGGAAAAGGACTAAATATCTCGCAAGAACATCTAGTGTTTGATTATTAATGCAATTTTTTTCGAACCCGTACTAAGTTCTCACTAGTTAAGGCATAAATTGCAGATCACAGAAGTATCCTTCGTATCACTATGTCCAGTTGTCACCAGTAAGATCATTGTGGATGTATATCAGAAAGGACACAAAGTTGTTGGGGATGGAAAGAAACAACAGATAATTTGAACGAAGTTAATGTATATGAGGAACCTGTGGTGGAATTGTAGTTCATGAATATTTTGAGTGCAACATGTATATAAAGGAACGATAAACAACCGGGTTCGTAAGCGCCGACCCCGTAGCGGTGACCATAAAATTGGTTAAGTATGGAAATGAACAACGGTTTGGTGGATCTGTCATGTGAGGATATAGATGGATATGAATACATGTCAGCCCGCCAACTATGGAACCAGATACCATAGAAAGGAAAATAAGTGTATATCCAGAAATCCATAACGAGCGGGAAGAAGAAAATGCCAGGTCGTATCCACCAACCCGACAACCACGACCATAAAATTGCCTAGGTATGCAACGGAATAATAGTCGGTTGGATTCATCATGTGAAGATACATATGGAAATTAAGATATTCCAGCCTGCGAACCCTACAACCGGCCATCATAGAAATATGACTAATTATAAAAACAAAAATCCATAATGGACGGGAAAAGGGATAAGTATCTGAGAGTCAAAAAACCTATTTTTTCCATTTATTAATGGAAATGTTCTTGAACCCGTGTTGGGTTCTCACTAGTAAAAGCATAAATTGTAGAACACTGAAGTTGTTTGGCTGCAATATGTATATGACGGAACATGGGAGATATGTGCTGGGTACTGCGAACCTAGGGCCTGGTGGCTAGATAATTGGCTATGTATTGGTCAAGAGAAAGGTTTGATATCTATTTCAATAGTATTCATACTAATATGTATCAATGGAGAAATTTTTCATATTTATTTGAATAGTATTCATATTAATATATATTAATGGATTGTTTTTTTTTCAAATGCAAATGATCTCCCAATTTGCAAGATGATCTT
>SNQJ01S0070002.1:25711-52424 GCA_010110895.2 Picea sitchensis
CTTGAAAACTGTAAATACATCAGCCTTACTCTTTAGCATATAGATCCACACCTTCCTAGAGAAATCATCTATAAAAGTTACAAAATATGATGATCCTCCGTATGAAATAGTAGGGGATGGTCCCCAAACATCAGAATGGATATAGTCTAGGATTCCTTCACTGGTGTGTCTTCCGGTTTTAAATCTCTGCCTATTCTATTTTCCATAAATACAGTGCTTGCAAAAACCTAACTTTAAAGACTTTAGACTAGGAAGTAACTTGCGATTAATTAATACCTTTAATCCTTATTCGCTCATATGACCCAACTGTTGATGCCACCGTCGAACAGGATCACTGTCGTTCTCTCAGATACCGTTGTCGAATGATTTGATTCAGTCCTTCCTTCCAACAGAAACAGGTTACCAACGTTCTTTACTTTCATAACCAGTAGAATTCCTTTGTAGAACTTCATAACTCCACCTTGAACAATAGTCTTATAACCCCCTCTGTCTAAGACTCCCAAAGAGATGAGGTTCTTCCTAAGATCAGGTACATGTCTTACATCGGTTAGCATTTTAACAATTCCATCAAACATTTTAATTCGGATGCTACCAATTCCCACAACTTTAGATGAAATATCATTTCCAATGTAAATTACTCCATCATCTATAGACTCGTAAGTAATAAACCAGTGTCTATGAAGACACATGTGGTTTGAAGCACCAGAATCTAATAACCATTGTTGATCATGACGTGAACCAGTACTAATTAATAAAACTTCATCAAATATACCTGAATCTATTGCTAAACTTGTTTCAATTGTGTTTTCTTCCTTCATCTCTTTCCGGGGTGTCGCTTCCAACAGTCCTTCTTCAGGTGTCTAGATTTGCCACAAAACCAGCACTTGAGCTTGCTCTTGCTTCCCTTCGACTTTGACCGAGAGAAATCCCTCTGACCCTGTCCTCTTTCTTTTGGTTTGCCTCTGATCACCAATGCCTAAGATGTAGAGGTTTCTAGATTAGATTTTTTCCTTTTTTCCTCAGACAGTAAAGCTCCAACAGTATCATCAAACTCAATAATTTATGTCCAACTGAAACTAATAGAAGTAACAAAATGATCCCATGACGCAAGCAAAGAACACAATAATATAATTGCCTTGTCTTCAGATTCAAATTTCACTCCCATGCTATCTATCTGGACTAGAAGAGTATTGAAAGTATTTAGATGATTGACTATTTTCGTACCTTCCTTCATGCACATACTGTACAATTGTCTTTTCAGGAAGATCTTGTTTGTCAAGGATTTCGTCATGTACAGACTTTTTAGCTTTGACCACAAATCGGTTGGTGTTTTCTCTGTAACAATGTTGAATAGTACATCATCGACCAAACACTGGCGTATGGCACTCAGTGCTCTCGAATCCATCTCATCCCAATCATCGTCTATTATGGATGCAGGTTATTTCTCTTTTCCCAAAAATGCCTTCACCACTTGCACAAGCACATCGTGCATCTTAACCTTCCAAATCTTGAAATTGTTCTTGCCATTAAACTTTTCAATCATCTTTTTCATTAAAAGAAACATACAAAACAAACATCACTTCTTGTAATAACCAAGGCCCTTTCAAAAAATATGTGAAAGGAATAATAGTTTAATTTCCACAAAATTTAATAAAAGATTTAATACAAAACCTTTTTAACCCCACATTTTTATTAAAAGAAATTCACCTTTTAATAAAAATAAAAATAAAAATTCACCCCACCTTATTACTCCACCCTTTTTCATATTATAATTAAAACCAAATATATTTAAACCCTTTTTCAAGCACTTGAAACTTTTTAATTAAAAAACACTCCTCCACCTTTACATATCATATTTAATTATAAACTTCCACGTGTCCTTGACCTTTTTTTTAAAAAAAATATGCTAATGGCATCCTTTTAAAAAAAAAAAATCCGTGCTTAATTGTTGATCATCCACGTGAATCCTGTGAGTAGGGGGCGCTGTTTTGTTAACTCGGTGCTCTCCTTATCTGACACAGCCAACTCTGATGCCTTTGCTGAAGAGAGCCTTTGCCGAAGAGAACCCTCAGCGCTGATGCAAAACACAGCGCTCCCCTCTGCGGGAGCCTCTTCCAACACAAAGCAACCCTCCAACACGGCGATTTCAACGCAGCCTCTTCCAGTGAGCAGCTTTTTTCAGTCTGCGGCCTTCTCAGCTCTGATACCATTTATTATAATTTGTAAATGCGGAAACACAAATTAACATAAGACAATTAATAAGAATGCAGACAAGAAACACAGTCATTTATGTATGTGGTTCATCCAAACGTTGGGCTACGTCCACTAAGCATAGGTATCAGTTATCTTATTATTCAGCTAATGGAGATTACAACAGACTCACACTCCTCTCTCTCAGACTGTACCAACATACATCAATTTATAACAATGTACATTAAAAATTGATAATTAAATGTAATCTCATCCATATTCTAACTTGATCATATTAGTTACAACCAAAATCGGATTATAAAATCTGAAATCCTATTCATGAATGAATTCGTTGTCACCGTTTCCAACAGTTGCCACGTTGTTCTACTTATTCCTTTGGATTACACCGATAAACGAAAGAGAGAGACAGGCTTTCTTAATGGGGTTGTCAGCTTTGAGAGGTTAACAGGTCGGTCGAATTTGCGTGAACGCGAACACATTAAGCGACAATAATTAGGCGTCTTTAACACAGGTCGAAGCACGTCAGAAGAAATTAGGCCACGTCAGATGCTTGCTGTACAGAGAAATACTCCATTTAGGTAACCCTTTGTCGATTCCATTCAATTTCTTATCACCCTGAATTGCGTGGTTGCAATGTTGCATTTATAAAATCTATCCTCCATTGTTCCAAAATCTTCAAAATCAAGAACTCATGGTTATAAAATTGGTGTTTTGCCTAAGGTAAAACTCTTATTGCAGCTTTACCCTTAAAATCAATTAATACTCTCCCTCTCTTATTCTGAGAAATTTTGGAGGATGCAGCCATCTTTGCGAACAAATTTTGTGAATAAAACGTAACAGATACAACAATAGAGAGACTTTTCTGTATCAGCGACCCCTCTTCTAAAAATTCTGTATTTTGCAAAGAATTGAATCCGTTGTTCTTTGTACTATTACAATGATAAGTGGCAATACTCCGTTAATACAGAAAATGTGCAAAAACGTATACATCGGAGAAATAATCCCTTAAGATAAGAAATGTGTGAGAGAAAGTAAAATAAACAAATTTATGTACCATTATTCTAATTTTTAGGGTAAAAATGAAATTTTTTAGGTTATTTTTTGACCCAAAAAAAATTTGTTAGAATTGACAGATTTAAGTGATTATTTTTGTATAATTTTAGTGTTTTTTTACAATAGAAAAATCATCTCAAATATATTATGATAATATAATTCTTTTATAATTTTGTCTCCACAAAAAAGTGCATGGATCAGATCCCAAGTTTAAAATAGAGACATCAACAAAACATAGTCCAGAATGACAAATACATGACTATACTATTTGACTTAACCCAGACCATCTTTATTACTAAACTGGCAAATACAAAAAAAACATATGGAATCCTAGTATCTTAATAGTTTTTTGGCATATTGAATCTATTTTTACATTCAAAAATGAATTTTAAACAACAAAAAAAAATAACTTTGTGCAAATTTATGTCCCAAAATTCGTACCAAAAAACCATTTCATAAAACAGTTAGACAAGACTTTTTTTTATACAAACCTTTATTTTTTAATATAATGTTACTAGCTAACAAACAAATTATAGTATCATATTGTAATAGATTATTATTAAATTCTTTTGATTCTATATATATTGTAATATTGTAAGAGATTATTATTAAATTTTTTTGATACTATATTATTTAATCAAATGATTTTTAAGTTAAATATTAAAATTTAAAAATATTTATTAAATTTGTTTGATTCTGTATTATTTAATTTAATAATTTTTAAAATTAAATATTTAAATTTATAAATATTTATTTTTAATCATCTTATATTATTTAATCCAATGATTTTTAAAGTTAAATATTAAAATTTATAAATATTTATTTTTAATTATCTTATCCATAAAGTTATCCCTAAACATAAATTTATAAATATTTATTTTTAATTATCTTATCCATAAAGTTATCCCTAAACATGAAACATGGATACTTGTTTACAATGGTATCTAACTTTAGTGTCATACTAAATACCAAATATTAACCAAAGTTTGAGTTTAATCTCATATTTAAAAGATATTACATTGGAATTACACAATCAAAAGGTATTATATATACAATATTATTGAATAAAAATAAAACTAATAAAATTTAATTAACAAAGTAACAAAGATTGGAATTTCAGAATTTCTCTTTTTAAAGGAAAGTATTCCTTATATTATTTTCTCGCAAGGAAAAGTATTTCTTATAATTTAAGATGGTATTATTTTCAATGTATTGAAATTGTCTAATTTATAGATTTTGTAGGAGTGGGTTAATTTCTTAGCAATCTTATTTTTAGAGTTATTTTTTTGGTAGGTTTTTTATAGATTTTTTAAGTATTTGGATTGATTTAAAATGAGGCAAAACTATTTCCGGTAAAATTTTGAAATGTATAGAATTTTGATCCATACAAAACTCAGATTACTTTTGAAAATTCGACCAGATCAATTTCATCAAAATAATTATAGATTTTATCAGATTTGACACTCAAACAGTCTCTAGTTACAGTTTAAGTTTATATAATTTATAAATTTTATATGTGCAATTTCATCACATATAAATTAGTTTTGTTAGTTCATTGTACGAAAAAGTTGAAAAAATTAACCCCTTTCTCAGTAGATTATGCCATCTTGAAATCAATCTAGCTGCATAAAATTGAATGTTGGGTAAAGAATGTCCTTATTTTCACAATTTTTGATAGGTGGATTGAATCTAAAAAAATCCAAAATACAGTTGTTTAAAAGGGACACTTTCCTGTTTTTATTTCCCAACTTTTCCGCCCATTCTTCTTCTGAGGATAACTTTTGCGTTGAATTTGGAAATGAAATTTCAATTATGTAATTTACGAATACTACATGTGCAATTTTATTAAATCAAAGTAAATTTAACAAAATTTCTCTTTGAAAAACTTAGGCTTTGACGACACTCAAATTATCTTTTTCTTTCCAGAGATCTTTACGTTTATTTTATTTTGACAAATGGGCGTCTTTCCATGCCAACTGCTGTAAACTACAATCTAATGAAATTAGGCCGTNAATTTCTCTTTGAAAAACTTAGGCTTTGACGACACTCAAATTATCTTTTTCTTTCCAGAGATCTTTACGTTTATTTTATTTTGACAAATGGGCGTCTTTCCATGCCAACTGCTGTAAACTACAATCTAATGAAATTAGGCCGTCTCAAATCAGGCCGTCATTAATCAGGAGCAATCTTTTCTCCTAAGTTTCTTTTTAAGGCAGGTTTTTTTGTCATTTTTTTTCTTTAATTTTCAGTCAATTTAGAATTCTGATCGATTTTTTGAACATTTGAGTTGGTTTAAAATTGAACAAAACTCTTTGGATAAAGTATTGAAATGCATAGAACTTTGATACATGTAAAATTTAGATTACCCCTAAAAATTTAGCCAGATTCAGATCCACTTTTTTATCTGCAAAACAAAACTCAAATGAAAAAATTACCCCAAATTAATCTACTCCCCAAAAAAAATCACTTAAACAATTTCTGATTCATAAGATTATAGAAAAGCCGCTGAGTGGTGATTTGAATGCTATGGATATTGTTTTTTTTTTTTTTTTCGTTATTTTGACATATGAAGTCGAATGTGTAGTATAGGTTACCGTTTTAATCAAACGTCTCAAAAAATTCACTTTTCTGGTTTATTTGAAAATGCGATTTCGACATGCCGAAACTGCAATCCCATCGATCAATAACTATTATTTAAAGGTTTATTATGGTCTCAAACCATCGAAACTAATCAACCGTCAATTGTGAAAAAATGACAAATCTATGGATGGCCGGATAGTAGGTGCGAAGACAGTGATGCGCTGACGAACGGGCCGGCGTTTAGTAGGTATCCATCTTCCTGTCATCAATCGCAGCATGTACGGAGGAAGGATGATGGTGAAAGCAGAGAAGATTGTTTGGTTGGAAGTGGGAATTTTGAAGATCAGGGCNGAAACTAATCAACCGTCAATTGTGAAAAAATGACAAATCTATGGATGGCCGGATAGTAGGTGCGAAGACAGTGATGCGCTGACGAACGGGCCGGCGTTTAGTAGGTATCCATCTTCCTGTCATCAATGGCAGCATGTACGGAGGAAGGATGATGGTGAAAGCAGAGAAGATTGTTTGGTTGGAAGTGGGAATTTTGAAGATCAGGGCATATCCATTTTTCTGTCATCAGCATGTGAGGAGGAAAGATGATGGTGAATACAGAGGTTGATTGGAAGTGGGAATTTTGAAGATCTGGGCGTTTAGTAGGTATCCATCTTTCTGTCATTAATGGCTGCATGTGCCGAGAAAAGATGATGGTGAAAGAAAAGGAGATTGTTTGGTTCGAAAGTGGGAATTTTGAAGATCTGGGCGTTTAGTAGGTATCCATCTTTCTGTCATTAATGGCTGCATGTGCCGAGAAAAGTTGATGGTGAAAGAAAAGGAGATTGTTTGGTTCGAAAGTGGGAATTTTGAAGATCCTGGCGTCTGGTAGCTATCCATCTTTCTGTCATCAATGGCAACATGTCTGGTGGAAGGATGATTGTGAAAGCAGAGAAGATTTTTTTGGTTGCAAGTGGGAATTTTGAGGATCCGGTTAGGTAAATTGATGGCTGGTATGATGAATTATTGAATATCTTATTACTATTTTATGTAAAATAATAATATATAAATATTATATACTTTATATGTTTTTTTAAATAATGGTATATAAATATTACATTTTTATACTTTTATTTTTAATCAAATAATAAATAAATAATAATGAGGTATTATGTAGGTTTATTTTCTTATTTTAAGATTTTTTTATGAATAAATGTTAACATATTTTTTGGTTGTTGTCTAATTATTGTTTAAATTCAGAAATTAATTTAGTTTGTTGAAAAATGTCTAAAAGTACTAGGATTATACAAATTTAACTACTCAAATATGCAAATTCAACAATTTGAGAAAAATTAAAATCCTCAAAAAACAAAAACTTAGAATATTTAGATTACCACCTTTTCTTTAACACCCATCAAAATATGTGATTATACTTTTACAATTTTCGTATTTTTATCTTTTTCAATAAAATAATAAATAAGATGTTTTCATATTTTATTTTTCCTAATAAAATAATAAATAAATAATAGTGAGGTATTATGTAGATGACTTATTTTAAGATTGTTTTCTTTCAATGAAGTTCACATGTTTTCTTGAACACATCAAATCAAAGCACATTATTATATTTTCACAACTTCTATATTATTATTTTTTTCAATAAAATAATAAATAAATAATAGGGAGATGTTTCCATATTTTAATTTTTTCAATAAAATAATAAATAGATAATAGTGATGTATTATATAGATGACTTACTTCCTTATTTTAAGATTTATTTTTTCAATTAATGTCAACATGTTTTCTTAACACCCCATAAAAGTAAGTTGTTATCGTAATTTATATAACTTAAATATAAATATAATCATAAAAGTAAATTGTTATCATAATTTATATAACTTAAATATAAATATAGTCATGTATTAAATGTTGATTTAGTACATATTTTTTTTGTGTTAGGATTTTTATTCTAAGGTGTATTATTTTATTACTTTAATTTTATAGATTTAAATTAAACATAGATCATCACTTTATTAACTTCAACTCACTCTGATAAACCTAATACCTCTTAAATTAATAACTCAAATAATCCAAACCATTGATTTATTAATGTATTCATTATTAATTAATATGTCCTCTAATAATTGATCCAATAACTCACAATCCTTCTAAACTATGGCCAAATATAGTTATATGTAATTTATGTTACTAACCAGTTAATTCATGAGCCCCTAACTTATAAATTTTTAAGTGTTATCTAGCTAAACATGATTTTCATTTTTTATCTCATTTGAATTGGGAGAATTCTTTATTTGCAATATTATTTTTTCTAAAATCTTTTGATTTTAGATTATGTATAATAAATCTTTCATAATTTTTAAAATTTTTAACTTTGAATTACATATAACTTATATTCGCAAGTTCAAAGCCAAAGGTAAAATATGTATATCTCCATAGACTTTACTAGTTAAATAACTGAACAAAATGAATTTCATACACCAATTTAATGTCTAGACCTTAAAAAAAAAATATTATTGTTATTATATTAACACATTTCTAACAAACTTTACTACTAATTTTCTTTATTCTAATATAATTTCTTTCAAAAATTTATTTTTTCTAAACATTTTTACTTCTAATTCACAATACAAACTATTCAGTATCCGATGGACCTTATTATTCAATCAGTCCATGATTACAAATATGACCTTTCCAAACTATTTAGTGTCCCAATGGTCCTTAGTGTTCGCGCATTCCATGAGTACATATATGACCTTTGCGTTGCTCAGTCGGACCCTTTGGACATCATGTGCATATGATATTTAAAAAATCGAGATACATGTAATCAATCACAATCGCCACTAACCCACTTTGATAACATTGGTGGTAATCATGACCATGATTATGACATTGAAATGAAATTTGAATATAATTTTAAAGATAAACTTTAATTTGGTTTATTCGTCCAACCACGGAACAAGGTTGAAGAGAAGGGTTTACATAGTTTTTACACTTATAATGATAATATATATATTATTTTAATGTAAAAATAAAAATAACTTAAAATTCATACATAAAATATTATTTTAATGTAAAAATGAAAAATTACATTTCATACATAAAATATTTTTCTCGTAATCTATTAATTATGAAAAATAAAACTTTTAATTAATTATTATTTTCACATAAAAAAATAATACACAATATCCATTCAATAAAAAATTAAAGGAAAAAAATATAGTTGCAAAAAAATTTATGATCATTTTCTTTGGATGTTTGGTTTATTAACACATATTTCATATTCCCAAACAAAATAATAGTGATAATATTCTTCTTGATTTTTCTTTGTGCACTCAATTTAACTTATAATAATCATAATCTTAAAATATAATTAGTCACTATTATTCAACAACATAGAGGTCAATGTCTATCAATTTTAACATTTACCATAGATTATATTATCATGCTATTGCTTTTTCCCCGTGATCAATAATTATGACCAATAATCATTTTAGTATATATGTTAAAAAAAAAATCTATTACATTTAAATTATCCAATCAAAACCCACAAGATAGAAAAAACACATAATGTGAAAAGTAGAAGCTAAAGGATTAAATCAAGTACATGGAATTCTATATATATATATATATATATATATATATATATATATATGAAATTTCATGTGTTTGTTGACGTTTGAATTGTATCCCACTTACTTAAAGTAATCATAATGTCTCCAAAAACTTTTATAACAATAACCATAATCATTAATGTCTCCCCAAACCTCTATCATAGTAGGTGGCTGATTTGTAGGATATAGATTATAAGAATAAACAATGCAAATTTAAAAATGCACMCAAATTGAATTAAACTTATTTTAAAAGTAAATAAATGGGTAATGCATACAACATATACATTAACTCCTTGATAATTGAATTTTATTATATGAAAATGATAACATTCATTCTTTTATTACATGATATAATAAAAAAATGATAAAGATAAAAAAAATACAAGAAACCATAATTTTCGATTTTTATTTTTATTTTTGTTTCTTTGGCATTGTTGGCTTATGTTGAAAATTTTTCTAAGATGAAGTGGTTCTTGAAATGACCACTTTCACCCATTTAATTAATTATCTTAAACTATTTTATTGAGTAGAAATAAAGAGAATTTCATTTAGTTGATTAAAAATAAGAAAATTCAATTTTTTAATTTTTCATTGTTGATTTATGTTGAAAATTTTTCCAAGATGAAGTGGTTTTTGAAATGACCACTTTCACCCATTTAATTAATTATCTTAAACTATTTTATTGAGTAGAAATAAAGAGAATTTCATTTAGTTGATTAAAGATAAGAAAATTCAATTTTTTAATTTTTGAAATGCATCACAGATTATGAAAATTTTCTCAAACTTCTTAAACAATCTCCTGCAGTGAATCGCTAAAAGTCGAGAGACGGATATTTAACTTTTTAATATTGAAAATATTTTAAAGATCATGAAAATTTACTCTAACTTCACAAACAATCATTTATAAGTTGCCTAAAGCTTTGTGTGATTCAAACTCTAAAATTTTATATAACACATTTAATGCAAACTTGTAGAGGAGATTTAAAATAATTTCTTAAAAAGTTTTGGTATAATGTGAATATGTCTCTTGCATTTTGTGGATAGGCATTTCGTGGATAGTATTATTCTTTATGTAAATGTTGGTTTGCATATACTTTTTATTTACATTCATTATTAATCTACAATTTGTTAAATACAATTTTTATAAAATTTTGTTAATACAATTAATATAAATAAAAGAATGAATCTTTTTTTAATATAAAAATGAATGAAAATATTAAATATTGTATATAAAGAACTAAATATATTCATTTGTTTATAAATAAGTTATTACACATAACTTTATTTTTTAAATAATCAATTACAATAACTAACATTATTTTTTGGACATATTAAAACAATGCATATCAATTTAAGAAGTGATTAGCCCAACCACTTAACTGGTGGTTGATGAACATGGTGTTAAAACTCTAATCATAAGTTAGTTAGTTTACCTAACTGTTATGAAGTTACATGATAGTTATGGTCTTTTTGTATTATATATGTATGTCTATGTACATGATTATTTACTCATTGATGAATATAGAGTATGCATTTTCTGCCAATATTTATTTATCTATGTTCATCATGGTTTTTTGATTGCTTGAGTCATTTTCATTATGTTTCTGTTGTTTTCTTCGTTATGAATCTAACAGTGGTATCATAGCATGTAGATGATCTTAGAGGCTTGTTGGTTTATCAGAACATTTATTTCTTTGAGGGATGATAATCTTGATATCCATGGTAGTTTTCTCAATGGAGGTGAAGCTTAATAAGAGTGTGCACCAAATGAGAAAAAGAACAACGTGGCAAATTACATCTGATGGCCTTGAAAATTCATGTGATTGAGTGGGAGAATGGAAACAACGATTAGATAGAGGCTTTACAATATGATCAATGTTTTATGTGAAGGTTGTGAAAGAGCTAGGATGTGAGAAGCGTGAAGATGTGAAGAATCCTGGAGTGAGATGTGGTTGAACCGTGGAGAAGCGTGAAGAAGCCTGGAGTGAGGCATTGATCTTATCCTGTCAAAGGAAGCCATGAGAAAGAACCCTCTCTGGAAGAGATAATGTTGATTATTTAAGAGAACCCGACCACTCTATGCATGAGCCTTCACTATACAAGAAGTTTAACAATGGAGAACAAGAAGTACATTTCAGCGGAAGAATAAGACTCACCAATGGATAAAGGTACTCCAAATATTTCCTTGCACAGGCCGGCCCGCCACCATTACAGACCCCACGGTTTCTAGCCCTGGGAAACTTCGAAGGAGTAAAGGAGTACGAAGTCATTGCACATTAGGCGGCTTGCATGACTGTCGAGTTTCGAACCCATGACCTGGGAGTTCCAAGGTATGCAATGCTCTAGGGTTTCTTCTCGCATAAGATTTAGGGAAAAATAGTTTTTTTATAGAGGTACAATGGTAAGAGAGGAATGATGGTGAGATGCCCCCATTGGATAGCCACTGCACCACTGCACATTTTAAGAGCACAGTTGAGATTTCCATTTCTACATTCTTTTAAGAGGAGTGAAGTTTATTTTTTAATTTTCAAAAATGATTTGTGATTTATTTTTTATATTATGGTGGTTATGTTTTGGAGAGTTTAAAGAGGCATTGAAGTAGAGAAGGATTTTTGGCATCAGAAAACAAATAAAAAATAATAAGTGAGGAAAAAGATAAAAGTGAATGAAAACATATGAAGTGGAATTAGAATTTTCTGTGTAGGGAATTAAAAGAGAAGACTATGTTTGGTATTTTTGGATTGGGGCGATATCATTTTTTACAAAAGGTAAATTTACAAGGCTTGGTGTGAGGGGATTTAGAAAGAATTTACTATATGAAGCATAAAGCATAAGTATATGGAGAAAAACATAAGAAGATTGAAAATTTATATAGAGGAGTTTTCTCCAATATAATTAAATGTACATGAAGTTATAAGGGTTTCTCCTCATAGAGGAGTTATAAGACTTAATGTTAAGAGAATTTGTTAGTATGATTTTTGTAATGAAGTTATAAGGTAGTTCTAAAGGTGTTATAAGGGGTCTACAAATTGTATTTGCAAAATTGTATTTGGTGTTATTAAGTTGTAGATCTACCCGAAATTGAATAAGGGGGTCTCTCTTACGATCTTTGTGTGCGTTGTCATTGGTTATCCTATAGTTTTGGMAACATTCATGCAACAATCRCTCATGCAAAGAAGACTACAAATATACAAACAAACAATTCAATTTGGCTACAACTTTGGCATGCACAACATGATACAGAATTGAACTTTGTGGCATCAACATACAAACAAATGGCAAGAATTGAATAAATATTTACAATATTGTGCACATCAATTAACTCAACTACGTTATCTACAATTGCAATAAACAAGCACAATCTCAACACAGTGATTACTTGTTTACAAGTAACGCACAAGAAGATTGATATGTTCAAACTTCAAAACAAGTTGTTGTCTAATGAATTAAGTTTGCTTCGACACCAACAATGTGATTTTAACAAATACAGTGACATCAAGGATGATAATGAAGACGCTCAGTTGACTAGTGATGAAAGTTATAAACATGAAGATCGGTTAGATGAACTCCCTAGGTCAGAAAAAGTTGTGGATAAATGTATTATTCAACCATGGGAAGAATTACGATTTAAACGAAATCGATATGGACTAGGATATGTAAAGGATGCTAACAACCTTTTTCATATTCTTAATTATTGCGAACATGTTTACTTTTTGAGTGGAGGTTTTTTGAATGATGATAAAATGATAGAGCTTGAGGATATTGGTAAGGAACATGTATAGGATATTGTTGATGAAGATGTTGTTACAGATATTTCAGATCATGATAATAAGTCAGATAATGAATCCATACAGTGCAACCAATGTCATCGGTTTGGCCATGATAAGTCACACTGTTTTGATCTTCACCCATGTAGATTTTGTGGGAAGAAAAATCACCCCTCAGTAAGGTGCCAAAAGTGCAAGCAAAAACAACTTCATTTTGACTCGTTAGGGAATTGGCATTGGCATTTGGAAGCCAATTTATTGGAGCAGTCTTATCGCCGGATTTATACACAAGTACAATCGTACTTGATTGGAGATATTTCTACAGTTGATGGACAAGAATGTTTTTCAAGATTTGTTGATTTAGTGTATGATCGATGTAGTCTTTTCAGTTGAAGATCGAGTCTGCAGACTCCGCCGAAAGACAGTTTGATTAACCTTTTCCACTTTACATTGTGAAATCGTACACATTATTCCAGTAGCTTATACAAGTGCTGGATATATTCTTGGCCATACTTGCGAATGATGATCAAGGGAATTGGAACCAGTTGTCCATGACAGGGGGGAAATCTAGTTGAGTCAGATTCCAAGTTTGATTTAAAGCCTGTGAACAGATGATCAAGTATGCAACCTAGTTCTTGGTATGTAGTCTTGTTCCTGAACATATTTTTGTTGATATTGTTTGTGGTCAGCTTAAAACCACCAATTGAGCAAAAGACATGAAGTTCTTCTTGTTACATTTTCAGATTTTTGAGCTTTGAGCTCTTGTTAGTTTATGGTCAACTTATAACCATGTCATTTAGTAGAAGAAATTAGCTTCTGCAAGAAATTCGGTTTGTGGTCATCCCAAAAGCCACCAAATGAGTTTGTGGTCACCCTTAAACCACCAATTTAGTAGAAGACATCAGCTTCTTTCAGAGTCAGAGAGCATCTTCAACCAACCCTCTAAATATTTGTTTGACACATTGTTAATTGTCAAGTAGTGGCAGTTTTTGAGGCAAGAACGAACGTATGATTAAGGGAGGATGTTAAAACTCTAATAATAAGTTAGTTAGTTTGCCTAACTGTTATACAGTTACATGATAGTTATGGTCTTTTTGTATTATATATGTATGTCTATGTACATGATTATTTGCTCATTGATTAATATAGAATTTATCTCTGTTCATCATGGTTTCTTGATTGCTTGAGTTATTTTCATTATGTTTCTGGTGTTTTCTTCATTATGAATCTAACATAGGGATACCATCTTAATGCCTACCATATCTTACAGTGAATCAGGTCAATGTATAATCTTTGTTAATTAGACATTCTAATGATAAACTGATTCAAAATGACATGCAAAAAAGTTATAGTATTAAATCATAAACTTTAATATGTGAACACACAATTAATGTCATATCTTATACATGCAAGCAGGCTAATCAAGTTAATGCTTTGTTAATTAGACATTCTAATGATTAACATCATGAACTTTAATCTGTGAAAACCACAATTAATGCCCTATCTTATACATCGCAAGCAGAGTAATCAAATTAATGTATAATCTTTGTTAATTAGACATTCTAATGATTACCTGACCCAAAATGACATACAGAAAATTCACAGTATTAAATCATGAACTTTACTTTGTAAACAGGAAAATTAATCTAAAAATTTTCAATAGATATATCGAAGCATGATCACAACATTGGTTAGATCTGGGTCATTCATCCAGCAAACCGATGCCGACCGTCTAAATTATGTTGCCTATGTTCCGCACTGTTTTCTACAGGATTTCCACTTAAGTTGAGAGGCTAGTATAACACCTCACTACGCTGAATTAAAATAGACTGAAGAAGGCTGACTATTCTTCTCATCAGATTGAGCAGCACTAGACAGAAATATACATATAGCGAACTCACAAGACTGTGAAATACATATCTTTCCAGCAAAAATATACATAAACATGATGCTAGGATCATTAAAAAAACAGTTCAAAACTAAAAAAGACTATAATGAACAGCCTAAAACAAAATATTTTATTTCATGAACTTATCTACAAGGCTTTGTACCCACACTCGACCTCTCGAATTTCTGGATGTACAGACACAACCACACGACCTCTTACCAACAAACTTGATCCAATTTGTTTGGCGTGATTGAGCGCTGAAATTAATGCCCCGAACGAAGCTTAACCACGCCCGTTCATTCAAGAGCACTGGAGAAAACACTGGAATGCACTGGCGCGGTGAAGCACTGGAATTAATGCCTCGGATGAAGTTCAACCACGCCCGTGCTCAACCACGCCAGTTCATTGCAGAGTTGATTCCAGAACACTGGAAAAAAAACACTGGAATGAACTGGCGTGGTTGAGCACTGGAGTTAATGCTCGAATGAAGCTGATGGTCTCTGCGATCAACGACCACCCGGTTCTACTTTCCTGTTTCCTCCTCGTTTACACCATATGAGCTGAAGCAGTGTTACTGTAGCGTCAAGCTAATCAAGTCTGCAGACTCAGCCGAAAGACAGTTTGATTAACCTTTTCCACTTTACATTGTGAAATCATACACATTGTTCCAGTAGCTTATACAAGTGCTGGATATATTCTTGGTCATACTTGTGAATGATGATCAAGGGAATTGGAACCACTTATCCATGACAGGGGGAAATCTAGTTGAGTCGGGTTCCAAGTTTTATTTAAAGCCTGTGAACAATGATCAAGTATGCAACCTAGTTCTTGGTATGTAGTCTTGTTCTTGAACATATTGTTATTGATATTGTTTGTGGTGAGCTTAAAACCACCAATTGAGCAGAAGACATGAAGTTCTTCTTGTTACATTTTCAGATTTTTGAGCTTTGAACTCTTGTTAGTTTATGGTCAACTTAAAACCATGCCATTTAGTAGAAGAAATTAGCTTCCAGAAGAAATTCGGTTTGTGGTCATCCTAAAAACCACCAAATGAGTTTGTGGTCACCCTTAAACCACCAATTTAGTAGAAGACATATTTTTTTCAGAGTGAGAGAGCATCTTCAACCAACCCTCTGAATATTCGCAGTATTTGAAGCAAGAACCAACTTATGATTAAGGGGGATGTTAAAACTCTAATCATAAGTTAGTTAGTTTACCTAACTGTTATACAATTACATGATAGTTATGGTCTTTTTGTATTATATATGTACGTCTATGTACATGATTATTTGCTCATTGATGAATATAGAATTTATCTTTGTTCATCATGGTTTCTTGATTGCTTGAGTTATTTTCATTATGTTTCTAGTTTTCTTCATTATGAATCTAACATAGGGATACCATCTTAATGCCTACCATATCTTACAGTGAATCAGGTCAATGTATAATCTTTGTTAATTAGACATTCTAATGATAAACTGATTCAAAATGACATGCAGAAAAGTTATAATATTAAATCATGAACTTTAATCTGTGAACACACAATTAATGTCATATATTATACATGCAAGCAGACTAATCAAGTTAATGTATAATCTTTGTTAATTAGACATTCTAATGATGAACATCATGAACTTTAATCTGTGAAAACCACAATTAATGCCCTATCTTATACATCGCAAGCAGAGTAATCAAATTGATGTATAATCTTTGTTAATTAGACATTCTAATGATTACCTGACTCAAAATGACATACAGAAAATTCACAGTATTAAATCATGAACTTTAATTTGTAAATAGGAAAATTAATCTAAAAATCTTCAATAGATATATCGAAGCATGATCACAACATTGGTTAGATCTGGGTCATTCATCCAGCAAACCGATGCCGACCGTCTAAATTATGTTGCCTATGTTCCACACTGTTTTCTACGGGATTTCCACTTGAAGTTGAGAGGCTAGTATAACACCTCACTACGCTGAATTAAAATAGACTGAAGACGGCTGACTATTCTTCTCATCAGATTGAGCAGCACTAGACAGAAATATACATATAGCGAACTCACAAGACTGTGACATACATATCTTTCCAGCAAAAATATACATAAACATGATCCTAGGATCATTACAAATACAGTTCAAAACTAACACAGACTATAAGGAACAGCCTAAAAAAAATATTTTATTTCATAAACTTATGCACAAGGCTTTGTACCCACACTCAACCTCTCGAATTTCTGGATGTACAGACACAACCACACGACCTCTTCCCAACAAACTTGATCCAATTTGTTTGGCGTGATTGAGAGCTGAAATTAATGCCGCGAACGAAGCTTAACCACGCCAGTTCATTCAAGAGCACTGGAAAAAACACTGGAATGCACTGGCGCGGTGAAGCACTGGAATTAATGCCTCGGATGAAGTTCAACCACGCCCGTGCTCAACCACGCCAGTTCATTGCAGAGTTGATTCCAGAACACTGGAAAAAAACACTGGAATGAACTGGCGTGGTTGAGCACTGGAGTTAATGCTCGAATGAAGCTGATGGTCTCTGCGATCAACGGCCACCCGGTTCTACTTTCCTGTTTCCTCCTCGTTTACACCATATGAGCTGAAGCAGTGTTACTGTAGCGTCAAGCTAAACAACCCCAGAACCCACGAATACTTTGCCCACCCATTTCATGCGCCTCCTTTCTCCTACAAAATTCATTTTGATAAGCTCAGAGCAGAGACCGTCTTTAAAGATTGAATTTCGCCAGCATTCCAATATTTTCCTGTGCTTCACTCGCGAAAGTCTAGAACGCACAAGATCATGGCTGTCGTTGTGCTTCAAAGTTCAAACAATACAGAGTATCGGCGATCGCTCTTCCTCTAGGGTTTGAGAGTTAATGCAAAGAATGGGGTTATTAAAATTTTCAACCACAGACCACACCCACAACTTGTTTACAACAGATAGCTAGCTGGCAGTTGATAGATCACAATAAATTTAGCATGATGTCGATAGATGTAACAAAAAAAAAACGACGATTCCAACGTGGTGTTTTTAAATTTTTTTTAATTTGGAGTAGGCTAACTAGGTAGCAATCTTCCCTAGTTTTTCAGGTCAAAAAATGGATCTGAATCCAGTCAAATTTTCAGTAGTAGTCTTAGTTTTGTATGAATTAAAATTTCATATATTTCAAAATCTTATTCCAGGAATTTTGTCTCATTTTAAACCAATCCAAATACTCAGAAATAAAAATTCTAGCTAAACTAAAAATTTAAAAACGAACCCAAAAAACCTACCTAAAAAATAACTCAAAAGAAAAGATTATTCTCAAATTATCTCACTCCTTTTCCTTTTGTAGAGTTAGTTGAAACCGCAATAATCATAGGGTAGCCTCAACTTAACCCTACTGCAGATTCGGGTCATTGGAACGCCGAGCCGCAAATCCAAGTGGGCCATTGGATGACCCGAATCTACAAGCGGGCTCAGAATGGCAGGACAGGACAGATGGAAATCCAAATCACTTGCCTAAACGCGCAAACACAAGCAAGTTGTGTGAGGTCATTGTTCTACTTTCTGGCACACTTTTCCTATGTTACTCTTTTTCAAATTTTTACTTTTCGCACATTGTTTTTTTTAAGGAGTAAGGGAGTAAACAGATTTGCTTTCTAGGTAAAAAAAAACATGGGTTTGAATTTGGTCAGATTTTAAGGAGTAATTTGAGTTTAACATGAATTAAAGTTTTATATATTTTAAAATCTTATTTCGAGAATTTTACTCTATTTTAAACCAATCCAAATGTTCAAAAAAATCAATCAAATTTTTGAATTGACCGAAAATTTAAAACAAAGCAACTAATAAAACTACCTGAAAAATAACTTAAGCTATCCCCCTTTTCTTATATCAACCGTCCATTTTTCCTTTTCTGATATCAACCGACTATTTCTCCACTGTTTACTTTCTGGCGCAAATTTCTTATACTAGCTGACTACTTTATCGCAAACATTTCTTACACTAACCGACAGTTGGTAGGTCGACAAAGCTGACTAGCCTACCCATATTTGATTTTGAATTAACTATGTAAAATTTAATGTATGTTGCAAGAGATTGAATCCGTTGTGCTACCCTCGCCATGATTGGGCAATAATCGCCCAAAAATTCTGTAGTCTGCAAGTAATTGCATCCATTGCTCTTTCTACTTTGTACTTGATAGGTGGCAATGTGTCGGTGGATAGGCAAACGTGTGCGAAAAAGTATACAAGCAAGAAATAATAGGTTGATATAAAAAATGTAGAAAGTAAATATTGTTTAATAAGCTTTCTTAATTCAACTTCACACATTGTTTAAAATATTTTGATGTTAGTAAAAGTGTGATTTTGTTTTTAATTAAAAAAATATAAATAATTTTATTTAATTAAATTTTAGTTTTTAAAATATTTTGATCTTAGTGAAAATGTGTTTTCCTTTTTTAATTAAAAAAATATAAATAATTTTATTTATTTAAATTTTGATTGATTATAAATTTTGATGTCTTATTCCAAGTTTGGTGGCTTACGAAACAACATTTATTTAATCTTTAAAATAAAAGTGTGATTTTGTTTTTAATTAAAAAATATAAATAATTTTATTTAATTAAATTTTTGTTTTTTAAATATTTTGATTTTAGTAAAAATGTGTTTTTTTATTTTTTTAATTAAAAATAAATAAATAATTTTATTTATTTAAATTTTAATTGATTATAAATTTTGATGTTTTATTGAAAGTTTGGTGGCTTACGAAACAACATGTATTTAAACCCTTATATTAAAATCCATTCAATCACCATGTTTTGTTTTAATAAAAATCAATATGTTTATTAAAAAATAATTTAAACCTACTTAAAACTACAACATATGATAAGGCATAAGATTTGGAGTATGAGTTGATGTCCAAAGTCTATCTCCATCAATCATATGTATACAACCTGTGTGGGCTTAATGGTTAAGAAGAACATGTATTTCCATATGATGAGATATGTTGTATATGATGAGATATGAGGTATACATAATGATGGAAATAAAAAAAAGAACACAGGCAATCCATATTTCTCTATATGACTCACAACATCATATCCTATAAGGGAGTTTATGTTTAAATTGGTATGATATTTTATGAATTTATGAAAGTAAGTTTAAGTCATGATATTTTATTTTTAAATTATTTTTGATATTTCAATTTTATGTTTATTATTTTATATACAATCATATGTTAAAGTTGGTGAAATCAAATAGAGAAATGGTGTATATGGGTGTCAACAAGAAGTTGATGGACAAAAAAGTGGGAATAGGGTGTGAAGAAATGCATGTGTTCTTAGAAATGTGCATATGTTCCTAATCCTATAGTCTTAGTGCTCATTGAACTACCATAGACACTTACTAACTAGGACTTTTTTGGAATCCATGCATGTTTGTGTGTTGAGTGTGCATGTGCTCAGGAACATGTGGAAAAGCTCAAGAATGTGTGCATATTCTCGAGTAGAAGTACGTGTGCACTTTAAGAATTTGCATGTTCATAAAGCATGTGTACACATTCTTACTAACACAAAATCCATGTGAAGTGACCTCATGTGACCCCCTTTTAAACCCTACGAATCCCCAAAAAAAATTGGTTAGGGGTTCATGTCCCAGAACCCCAGACAAAGGGGCCCTCGCCAATGTGCCTAGTGCAACAAATAACATGTGCATATCATTTCCAAGACCTTGGGATACATACGAACAATTCAAAACCCCCTAGTGGCACTGACATACCGAATCATAGGCCAAGGCGATAAACAACACCTTGAAATCATGTATCCAGGGCCACAAACAACACCTTGAACCAACACACATGACATCTGAGTGGGCATATTGGCACCGTTAGGGGATTTAGATAAGTATGTACTATCCTGAATACATATGGGAGGGAGGGAAAGAGGAGAAGAGTCCGAGAGAGAGAGAGAGAGAGAGAGAGAGAGAGAGAGAGAGAGAGAGGAGGGAAAAGGAGAGAGAGTAGGTGAGGGATGGAGGGAGGGAAAGATGTTGATGAATGAAGCTATGGGAGACATCCTCCAGCTTACAAATCTGTGAGATGTGGAACATAACAGCTATGTGAGTCTTTCTCTCAGCTTACAAACCTTAGAGAAAGCCCCTAAGAAGGGTTCATGGTTCTTGCATGAGACAAAGCTAGGAATGTAGAGATGACCTCCTCCATGAAGAGAGTTCAGAAGAAATTTGGATGATTATCTAGTAGAAAAGAGATATGTTGAGTTAGGACATGCTTGTGGCTGAGAACAAGGTGAACGTGTGAAATCCCAAAAGTATTGGGCAAATCATCATGTGAACATAAATGAAGATGATGTGATAGCCTCCTCTGAGCAACCGAGTTGACGAGAAAGACTCCAGATGATTCTCCTATCGGTGGCAATGGGAAAGCAGATCTGTAGAGTGGGCGTGCCTGTGGACGAGCACAAGTGAACGTGTGAAGACCTGGTTCTTATGTGTAATGCAGTGAATGAGAGCTATGCCATCCCTATGGATGTACCCCTAGTGGATGAGCACTAATGGGTGTATTAGATCATTTTCTATATACTGTTCAAGAGTCAGAACTACATGTAATTCTAATTGTTATGTAAAGGGTACAGGTCGACCCCACCTTAATATGTTTAATAATAAATGTAAAATATAATTAATATTAATATTAATATTGATAACAATTATAATAATAATAATAATAATAATAATAATAATAAAAAGATAATTAATATGGAAAATATTAATTATATTAAGTTATTGATGTCAGCCCTATTGTGCCAATAAACACATCATTTGATGTGACAAGTCTTATATAAATAAAGGTGAATGCCCATTGAGGAAACACACTTAACATCATGTCATCTCATGATTTCAGATGTTGAAGTCTGAAATTATGAGAATTGCAGCACCCTCTTGTGTGCTAGGTCATTCTTGGAGGTGAAAGGTCTTTCTCTTGAAGAATATAGAAAAAAAATTGGTTGGGTTTTCTTCCCTTGCTGAGAAGGGTTTCCCAGGATATTTCTTGTGTTCTTCTGCATGGTGTTTCTTCTTGTTATATTGGTTTGCTAATGTAGTTATGGTTCAAGTAATTGATAACATAAAATTTTAATGAAATACATGAGCCATATCTCACCATAAAATCAACATGGTATCAGAGCAGTCTTGAAGAAAACCACTGCACACCAAAGATTTGAAGGAAAAGTATGTCAAAACATTGTTGTCGGTATAAAGAGGAAGAAGGTTGGAACTCCATTCTGTGGTGAATGAAAAGGAGACCAAAAGGGAAATATCTATCTGGAAAAAGAAAAGACTGAAGCTTACAACCATAAAAGAAAAGGTCAGAGCCTAGAAGAAACCCCACAAGCTACCTCGAAATTCTGTGAAAGAGGAGAGAGCCTACAATGATGAAAACGGAGAGCAGGTTGTCCATTTTAAAAGTGGTCGCGGGCCTCTAAAACACTGCCACAACAATACCCTAACAGAAAAAGGAAGAAGGCAGGCTGAACCTAATGCTTCATGTGGCATATAGGATCTTGTAGCATAAAATTAAGGGGGTCGGATATAGTCAACCCTGTGAATAACCATAGGCCTAAAATCGAGACATGTTCAAGCCTCTTAGACAGCAAGAAAGGCCACCACTTGTCCCTTGACAACTCGACCTCCTAAGAAAAGGTTGGTGTTGCCTGGAAAGAGGATCAGCATAACAACTACAACATTGTAATAATAAGACCAGACTGTTTAAAGCTCAACTGAGATCAAGAATTATGTAAGCATTCTTCACTATATTGGATATTTTGGAAAGGAACTCTCAGATCTAACACAAAGCATAAACTTGGGGGACTGAAATTAAAAGGCTTCAAATATGTTGGTGGTATTCCTAAACTAGGAAGGCCTAGAGAGAATGATTCTCCTCCTCGTTCGAGCCCTTAATCTACTTACCATCTTCATCACTTCAAAAGGATTCATGAACTAGATATGAGTGACCTTCTGAAGAATCTAAGAAAGTATGAATCATGGGAAATAATGACAGACCTCAACAAATTTAATTGAGAGTTTATTTGCCATTCATTCAGATAGCCACGTGATCAACTTGATCTTGGTTGAAATATATCCTTCCAAGCTTAAATACCTTACAAATAAAATACATAACCCAAGTAAAATTTGTTGTGGTGGATTTCAGGAATCATTATAGAGGACATGAGCAAGTGAATGCAAAAAATGCTACCAGAATAATCCACTTTGTGCTTCCTAGAATGTTGAAAAGAAAGAAGAGTGTCATCATAAATATTGGCTCTTGTTCCTTCTAGTCCTCTCTCCACTATCTATGTTTCTACCAAAGCATATGTGAANGGAAGATTCTAAACCTGTGGGTACACCTATGGTAACTGGATGTAAATTAAGCAAGGATGATGATTTACCTAATGTTGATCAAAGCTCATATAGATCAATGATAGGTAGCATGATGTACATCACAACATCTTGCCCAGACATAATGCATGTTGTAGGAATGGTAGGAAGATATCAGGCTGCACCTAAATAGAGTCATTTGTAAGCGGTCAAAAGGATATTCAGATATTTAAAAGAAACAATGAATTATGGCCTGTGGTATCCCAGAAATCATAATTTTCAGTTAACTGCTTACTCATATGCAGATTGGGAAAACTGTGTCGATGAGAGAAAAAGCACCAGTGGAGGAGCATTCTTCCTGGGTGATTCTTTAGTAGCATGGCTTAGTAAAAAACAAGTCTCCATTTCTTTATCAAACAAAGAGGTAGAGTACATTGTTGTTGCTACCTATTGCACTTAGGTATTATGGATGATTCAGACACTTGCAGACTTTGAGGTAAAATACACTGCATCGATCCCAATTCATTGTGATAACACTAGTGCCATCAGTGTGTCTAAAAATCCTGTCTTCCACTCCAAGACCAAGCATATTCCCATAAAATATCATTTTCTGGGAGAGCAGGTCACCAATCAGATTGTTCAGGTCTATTACATTCCCACTACAGAACAAATTGCAGACATCTTTATTAAACCCCTCGCCAAGACATCATTTGAATATCTCAGACAGAAGTTGGGTGTCATCCCGTCTCACATCTAAGAGAGTCTATCCTATTAGGGGGAGTCCTATATTGGTTTCATATCTGATACCTCCTAAAACTAATGAAACAACTTAGGGGGAGCATGTCTCTTCTTTGACATTGATGTCAAAGGGGGAGAAAAGAATCTGGGTGCATCTGGGTGCCTTTGTTTCCATCAATGCGAAAGGGGGATATTGTTTCCATGTTTTACAGGAAGCGTTTTCTTGTCATTGATGGCAAGATTAGAGTATGTAGTGAAGGGAAAACAAGGACAAAGTAAGCTTAGGAGGAATTAACGCAGAGTCGAACGCAGTGTGTAGGTACGCACCAGGAATGAGGTTAACCCATTTCCAAAGCTCAAGAGAGATAGTGTCAGGCGGATCAAAGGTCAAGGCCCTTGACACTTAGAAATTCTTCCAAGTAAGGAGGATGCATAAGCTTGGGAGGAGAAGTGTCAATGATCATTGGATCCTATCCTGAATTCCCGATGGTCGTCAGATATGAATGTAGACAAAAAGAACACCCAGAAGAGGAGGACAGGTATCAGGCATCAGATATGAGCATAAGATCCGACCATCGTTGGATCAGGGAGAACCTACACGTTCATTAAAGAGCACGAAGTGGAGAAATCATGAAGTGATGAAATCGCAAGGCGGACGAAATCGTGAAGCGGAGAAATAGCGAAGTGGCAAAATTGCGAGAAGATCTGGACCGTTGATCTAAGCTCCATCTCAGAACTTTGCCTATCACAACTTGGAGTGACAAGAACCTCCATCTAAGGATCAACAAGATGTGAGATCACGAAAAGATCAGGACCGTCAGATCACCAAGAACGAGGACCGTTGATCTGAGCTCCATCTCGGAGTCTCTCCTATTGCGACTTGGAGTGATGAGAATCTCCATCTAAGGATCAGCGAGATGCGATATCACGAAAAGATCAGGACCGTGAGATCACCAAGAACGAGGACCATTGATCTGAGCTCCATCTCGGAGTCTCGCCTATCATGACTTGGAGTGGTGAGAATCTCCATCTAAGGAACAACGAGATGCGAGATCATGAAAAGATCAGGACCATCTGATCACCAAGAATGTGGACCGTTGATCTAAGCTCCATCTCAGAGCTTCGCCTATCGTGACTAGGAGTGGAAAGAACCTCCATCTTAGAAACAGTGAGATGCGAGATCGCGAAAAGATCTGGACCGTTGATTCATCGAGATTGTGATCCGTTGATTCATCGAGATTGTGATCCATCGATTAGGGTCGATGAAAATCATGAGTTCACAGCGCCTTTTAGCGCATCCTGTGGTCACTGCCTGTGGTCATGTAGAGGAGGGAGCTAGAGAAACCAAGCTCCTTTTCAGAGCTCGCAACATGGAGACTCAAGATGTCTCATCGCAGGATCTTCGAATTGCGAAAGTGCGAAACGGGTAAATAATGACAATACTCTTCAGAGTAAATCCAATGGTGCAGGTGAATTTGAGCATAATCGGAGGGCTAATGTATCTCCTCACAGTGTAACTACTAGAAACCATTGATGGTTTCTGCCAGAAGATTCGAAGAGACTCTGTGTGATCGCCAAAGGAGATGAAGAGTCTCCAAGCTTCATCTAGTGAAGAAAGACAACTCTTAGAGGGATTGATAGGTGGATGAGCATTGAAGTCTGTAGCTGAAAATAGAAAGGATAAGCTCGTCAAAGACAGATCAGATGAAGAGCCTCAACTGCCAGAGAAGTTGAGAATTCTAGACAGAACACCAAGTAATGTTGAACGCATGGGAAAAACTGTCGAAGAAGTTGAAGAGTCTCTATGATGATGAGGCAGAGCACTCGAGATGTGGAGGAATTTGGCGCGGAGTGAGCATGCAGAGGCATTGCGAATATTGCATGCACAAAGAGCACAGAGAATATAAGAATGTGGAACAAATAATAGATAGGCGTTGTCGTTGTGCAGAAGAATTCAGGGGTGTGCAAGGAGGCAGAGCGCAGGAACATAAATGCACAGTCGAGGAATGGTGCATTGAAGGGATATGGCGCATAGAGCATAAAAGGTTGAAAAACAGAAAGTGCAAGGGGTGTGCAGAAGTCATTGATGAAGATAGGGCAGAGCAGTGTAACAGAATAGCGACAAGGCTGGTAAGACATTGACTAACTTTATATCATTGTAATAAGTTTTAGTAACAAAGAATTTATAATTCAGGGTGGTTGGGAGGTGTTAGGGAGGACTGGTGTCCTCAGAGGTTCAAGTGGGTACTTGAACACATGGAGTTGGTGCTTCCTTCTAGTTGTTTCTAGAGAAATCAGGGAGTTGGTGCTTCCTTCTAGTGGGTGCTAGAGAAAACAGAGAGTTGGTGCTCTCAGCAAGTAGCAGTTTGCAAAACTGAGGTTTTAGCCTCATTATGAGTTGGTGCTCATATGTATGATAATGTAAAGAATGTAACTATTACTTATCATATAAAGAAAAAGAGGTTTTTACCCTG
>SNQJ01S0070002.1:61429-83046 GCA_010110895.2 Picea sitchensis
ATAAGTAATAGTTACATTCTTTACATTATCATACATATGAGCACCAACTCATAACGAGGCTACAACCTCAGTTTTTCAAGCTGCTACTTGTTGAGAGCACCAAGTCTTTGTTTTCTCTAGCACCCACTAGAAGGAAGCACCAACTCCCTGATTTCTCTAGCACCAACTAGAAGGAAGCACCAACTCCCTGTGTTCAATCACCCACTTGAACCTATGAGGACACCAGTCCTCCCTAGCACCTCCCAACCACCCTGAATTATAAATTATTTGTTACTAAAACTTATTAAAGCGATATAAAGTTATTCAATGGCTTACCAACCTTGTCGTTGTTCTGTTACACTACTCTGCCCTGTCTGCATCAATGTCTTCTGCACACCCCTTTCACTTTATGTTCTTTGATGCAGGAGCATCTCCCACGTCAAGCGATCCAGCACAGAAGCGGAAGACAGCTGGAAGGCATCCAACACAAATTTTGAAAAACACTTTGAAACTGTTGAGCGAAAATTTATATGATAATTTAATGAAGCGCACTTTGTATATTGTAACCGAACCTTGAGCAGATAGCTCTCATCCTTTAGTAGATAGACAACATTTAATATAGTTAATGCAGGTAGATAGACTTGAATTCATAGATTAGACAGTTTTAGAAGAAAAGAGGGAAAACGGATATAGACACCCTCATTGTGCATTGTAACATTATTCAGGCATAGTTGAAGAAGGAAGAGCATAGAAGAGAAGCAGAAAACTGTAGAAGAACACCCATGTACAGATCTTGAATTAATAAAAGAAATTGATTTAGATTCATGGCTTTTGTGTTATTCTCTGTGTATGTGTGTTGAATGCTAGGCTCATGAGTGTTTGTTTTTCTTGTTATACATTTGCTTTGATATGTTGTATATATGATTTCATGTATGAAGCGAAGTCTGAGAGGATAATAGAATGAGTTTCAATTGTTTCTCTATCTGAGCCAGATATTCCTGCAAGGAGTGCAGTCGAAGTCGTCCGCAAGGAGTGCGTTGACAGAAGGCCTAGGTAGTTTAACTTTTGCTCTCATTCACCCCAAAAAGGTGCAGTTGGGCATAGGAGCCGTGCAAGGAGTGCGCAGGCCAAGTGAAGTTCAGGGTTGCAAACTTGAGCACTAACTGACAGACTGCTGCTACAGGAGTGCGCAGAGTTGAAGGAACTTCAACACTTAACGTGGTTGAAGGTTTGTCGCAAGGAGTGCGTGCAAGAGATTCCTGAGGGACTTGAAGGTCGTGGGAAATGATCAGGAAGGATAGGCCTTCACATTCGTTGAAGGACAACGCAGAGGAGTCGTTCCTTGAAGGTTGGAAAGAAGTGTCGTAGGTTTGCACGCAGGAGGAATGAGTTTATAAGAGGAGACACTTAGTCATTTTGCAGACCTCATGAGGAAGAACGGACGGACGAGATTCTCTGAGGAGATTTCGTGAATCACCGTGAGTTGTTGGATCTCATGGAGGTGCAAGGGAGATACGAAAGAGTGGTTCAGAGGTTCAAATCTCAGGAGGGGCAGAGACGTCAATCCGAGCCACAGGGACCATTAGATCTACACATAGGATCGTGTATCGGGGTTTCATGGGTCAAAGTCCCGTAAAAAGTGCATCAGGAATCATGATATTGCGATACGTGATATCCTAATAGATCTGAACCATCCATCAGTTGGGACGCGTGTCACAAGGCCTAACAAAGTTGGGGTTCAACGTATCAGGAGTCTTGAGGATAGGATACTCCAGCAGTGTGGAATCGTGAAACGTGATATTCCGACGGTGAAAGGATAGTGGGGCCACAAGAGTTGGTAGAGGACAGGTGGTGCACCGTATCGGAGTTCGGGGAAAGTAAAGTCCCGAAACCTTTGGCATTAGGATTCACGATCTCGCGAAGTCCAAAATCCTGATAGAAGTGACGGGAAGAGGAAAATTCAACTCGCACGTGTGAGTCAGAGTTTCGGTGTATCGGGCATTGGGAGTCGATAAGACGAGTTGTTTGGTATTGCGAGTAGCGAAATCGCGATAGGGAAAATTTTGATACAGGTAAGAGAAGGTCAGCGTTGACTGGTCATCGGGACTCAGGGATTCAAGAGTCTAGTGTTCAACCTTTGACATCGTGAAGTCGCGAAGTCCAATTCCCTGATAAGCAAAGAGAGCGAATCGCACGGAGAATTTTGTGGGTGCAGATTTCTCGACGGGGAAATAGAAGGACGTTTGAGTTCTTCGGGCCGAAGTAGGAGAGGATCTTGTGAGCGGACATGCCCCGAGGAGCGCACCTGCACCAGAGTGGTATCAGAGCTTAGAAAATCTTCTTTTCTTTCTGTAGCAGGGAGAAGGAGGATTCACCATGCCGCCGAGGAGAAGGGATGCCCAGTCACCCGATCCAGAGGATAGGGAAATGCAGCGACGAAGAGGTAGACAGATGGTAGATCCATCCATAGAGAGACAAATGTGTGATCTCCAAGCTAGACTTGAAGACATGGAGACAGCGCAAAGACGCACAGCCAGTGCGGGGAATCTTAGCGATTCAGACAACGAAGCTGAGGCTGAACTCGAAGAAGAAGTTGCAGCTGAGGATGCAGCCAATGAATGTCTAATCAAAGCTATTTCACGGATGGGTGCAAAAACGAAGATGGACATTCCAGTTTACGAGGGAAATCTGGATGCAGAAGAGCTTCTAGATTGTATTAGGGCTCTGGATACATACTTCGATTATGAAGATATCGAAGAGGATAAGAAGGTTAGGCATGCTGTCACGAGATTGAAGGGACACGCAGCATTATGGTGGGACGAGCTACAAGAAGATAGATGCTGCAAGGGAAAGCAGAAGATCAAGAGCTGGGACCGAATGATTTCAAAGATGAAGGCAAAGTTCATCCCGAGAGATTATCAAATCACTATGTTCAGGAGGATGCAGAACCTGAGACATAAGTTGATGACAGTAAAATAATACACATAGGAATTCTATCGACTGAACATCAGGGCAGGTCATCGGGAGAGCGATGATGAGAAAGTTTCCAGGTATATGAATGGCCTGAGATACGATATCTAGGACGAGATGAGCATGGTAACCATCCGAACGGTGGAGGATGCCTATCAAATGGCTCTGAAATCAGAAGAGTAGTTGAGCCGTAAGAAAGGTCAGCAAGGCCGAAGCAGGAGTCATCCCAAAGGAAAATCAGTTGCCCAAGATAAATACCAGAAGCCCAACGATGACTGGAAAAATCCACAGACTAGAACCAAGAGAGGTGGAAGTTCACAGCGAGGCCAACATGCTAAATAGAGAATGAAGCATACAGAGCAGAGCGAAGGATACGCTGATAATAACATGTTTCCTCGTACCAGAGGTAGAGGAAGAGGAAGAGGTGGAGTAATCACATGCTTCACGTGTGGAAAAAATGGGCACAAGTCATTCGAGTGTCCAGAGAAAAAGAAATATGGAGGAGAGACTCACATCTCCGAAGCACAGAGGCGAGATGTTGAGGCGGAAGATGTTGAAGGCGGAAGGTCGCTGATGATGTGTAAAGTTCTCTTAACACCCGAGAAGGAGGTGGAGGACTCAGCCCAAAGGACCAGACTTTTCAGAACTGCTTGCAAAACCAAGGACAGGGTATGCAAGGTTATCGTGGACAACGGTAGCACAGATAATCTCATTTCAACCGAGATGGTAGAGAAGCTAGAGATGGAGACGACTGATCACCCGAGTCCATACAAAGTATCATGGCTACAGAAGGGACATCAGGTAAATGTCACTAAACAATGTTTAGTTGAATTCAAAATAGGAGGGTATAATGATAAAGTACTTTGTGATGTTATTCCTATGGATGTCTATCATTTATTGCTGGGTAGACCATGGCAATATGACAGGAACGTAATTCATGATGGGAATATGAATACGTATACCTTAGAGAAGAATGGGAGGACACACATGTTGCTTCCGATAAAGGATAAGGAGGTGAAGCCAGAAGTAAGAAACACAGTATTTCTCATGAGTGGGAAGGAGCTTGTTACGGAGGTGAAGAAGATAGAAGATCCACAGTTCATTGTGGTCAGAAAGCCTAGAATTGTGTTGACTAGCATGAGAGTAGACGATTTGCCAGGAGAAAATCAGGAACTACTGGAAGAGTTCGCTGACATCGTGGTGGATGAATTACCTCATTCGTTGCCACCAATGAGGAGTATGAGTCATCATATAGACCTCATACCAGGAGCTAGTTTTCCAAATAAAGTCGCGTACAGGTTGACGCTGCAAGAAAATGAAGAGGTCAAGAAGCAGGTCCAGGAGCTACTAGACAAAGGCTTGGTTAGAGAAAGTTTGAGTCTGTGTGCCGTTCCAACAGTACTCAGCCCAAAAAAGGACGGAGGTTGGAGGATGTGTACCGACTCAAGGACGATAAACAAGATAACCATCAGGTATAGGTTTCCATTGCCACGGATGGACGATTTAATGGATTTCTTGAGCGAGGCAAAATAGTTTTCGAAGATTGATTTAAAAAGCGGATATCACCAGATTCGCATGAGGGAAGGCGATGAGTGGAAGACAACATTCAAAACAAACGAAGGGTTGTATGAATGGCTTGTTATGTCGTTTGGATTAACAAATGCGCCAAGTACCTTTATGAGGTTAATGAATGAAGTCCTGAGGGAGTTCATCGGGAAATTTGTCATCGTGAATCTGGATGACATACTGATTTTCAGTAAAACAACAGCGGAGCATTTGAAGCATTTGGCTACAGTGATGCAGAGGTTACAACAGGAGAAGTTGTTGATAAATATGAAGAAATCCTCGTTCATGAAGACAGAGCTCATTTATCTGGGTTTTGTTATATCTGCGAATGAATTGAAGATGGATCCAAATAAGGTGGAGGTAATTAAGAATTTTCCATCACCGAGAAATACTTTTGAGGTGAGAAGTTTTCATGGATTGTCTAGTTTCTACCGAACGTTCATCAGAAATTTCAGTGGGATTAGCGCAGCGATGATGGACACAGTGAAGAAAATACATAAATCTTTTCACTGGACTGAAGAGGCGGAGAAAAGTTTCAATTTGTTGAAACGGAAGATCACAGAACAACCGGTTCTGGTGTTTTCATATTTTCAAAAGACATTTCAAGTAAAATGTGACGCAAGCGGGTTTGCCATAGGAGCGGTCTTGATTCAGGAGGACAGACCGATTGCATATTTTAGTGAGAAGTTGAATGAGGAAAAAGAAAAGTACTCCACATATGATAAGGAATTCTATGCCATCATACAGGCATTGAAAAAATGGAGGCACTATTTGATTCCAAAGGAATTTTTTTTATATAGTGATAACCATGCATTACAATTTGTGATTCAACAGGAGAAGTTGAATCAGAGGCATGTTAAGTGGGTCAAATACATGAAGAATTTCACTTTTGTAACTAGGCATATTTCGAGTACTGCTAACAAATTGGTTGATGCTTTGAGCAGGAAATGTTTGCTGATGCAGGAGTTCAAAGTCAGGACGTTAGGCTTTGATGATCTCAGGGACATGTATGCAGATGATCCAGATTTTAAGGAAGCATATGAAGCAGCTGAGAACTCAGTTCTCAGAGACAAAAGCCAGTGGATAGACTATATGATCCAATAAGGATTATTGTTCAGAGGCAATCAGTTGTGTATATCGAATTTCTCTATGAGGGAGAATCTGTTAAAGGAGAAACACAACGGAGGCTTGGCAGGACATTTTGGTCATGAAAAGACATTTGCAAAGCTGAGCGAGTCATACTTTTGACCAGGGATGCGGTCAGAGGTCAAGCAGTTTGTAGACCAATGCATAATTTGCCAGCATTCAAAGGGAAGAAAGCAGAATGCAGGATTCTATCAACCATTGCCCATACCTGAGAGGCCGTGGGATGAAATTAGCATGGATTTTGTATTGGGATTGCCAAGGATGAAAAGAGGAATTGATTCGATCTTTGTGGTAGTGGATAGGTTTTCCAAGATGACACATTTTATCCCATGCCAGAAAACCAGTGATGCGACTCACATCGCAAATCTGTTTTTCAAAGAGGTCGTTCGACTTCACGGCTTACCCAGAAGTATAGTTTCGGACAGAGATACAAAGTTCATGGGACATTTCTGGAGGACACTGTGGAAGAAGATGGGGACTAACTTTATGTTTAGTTCTTCCTATCATCCTCAGACGGATGGACAAACAAAATTGGTGAATAGAAGTCTGGGAGACTTGTTTAGAAGCTTGGTGACAGAGCACCATAGCCAATGGGATAGTATATTACCACAGGCAAAGTTCGCATGTAATGACTCAGTGAAAAGGAGCATAGGCCAAAGTCCATTTCAGATTGTTTATGGCATGCAGCCGAGAGGAGTTTCTGAATTAAGGGATTTGAAACAGACTGCGACTAGGAGCGCAAGTGTCGAAGAGTTCACAGAGGCAATGAAAGAACTTCATGGCCAGGTGAAACAGCGACTGCTAGATTCAAATCGTGAATATAAGCGCAGAGCCGACTAGTGGAAGAGACAACTTCAGTTCGAGGTTGGTGAGTTAGTTCTGGCACATTTGAGGAAAGAGAGGTTCCCGAGGGGAACATACAATAAATTGAAAATGAAGAAAATCGTGCCATGTAAGGTCTTGAAGAAGTTGGGGGAGAATGCTTATGAGATTGAGTTACCGGATGGGATCGGAATATCTCCGATATTCAATGTCGCAGATTTATATCCATATAAAGCTAAGGAAGTAGGAATAGAAAGTGAACAACCAGGGGTTCAGTGGCAGAAGCAGATGCCGATCGTAGAGAATCCGCAGATGGAGAACATATTGGACAAGAGAATAGGTAAGAAGACCAGGAGGAAAGAATACTATGAGTATCTGGTCAAATGGAAGGGCCATCCAGTGGAAGATGCCAGCTGGGAGAATGAAGTAGAGATAGAGAAGCATGGACATACCATGCAGGAGCTCATGGACAGGAGCCCATGAAAGTTCTCAAGCGAGGGAGTATGATGCAGGAGTATCTCCCACGTCAAGCGAGCCAGCACATAATCGAAAGATAACTGGAAGGCGCTTGCACAAATTTTGAAAAACACTTTGAAACTATTGCACGAACATTTATATGATAATTTAGTGAAGCGCACTTTGTATATTGTAACCGGACCTTGAGCGGATAGCTCTCGTCCTTTAGTAGATAGACGACATTTAATAAATTTAATGCAAGTAGATAGACTTGAATTCATAGATTAGACAGTTTTAGAAGAAAAGAGGGAAAACGGATATAGACACCCTCATTGTGCATTGTAACATTATTCAGGCATAGTTGAAGCAGGAAGAGCATAGAAGAGAAGCAGAGAACTGAAGAAGAACACCCATGTACAGATCTTGAATTAATAGAAGAAATTGATTCAGATTCATGGCTTTTGTGTTATTCTCTGTGTATGTGTGTTGAATGCTATGCTCATGAGTGTTTGTTTTTCCTCTTATACATTTTCTTTGATATGCTGTGTATATGATTTCATGTCTGAAGTGAAGTCTGAGAGGATAATAGAATGAGTTGCAATTGTTTCTCTATCTGAGCCATAGATTCCTGCAAGGAGTGCAGTCGAAGTCCTTCGCAAGGAGTGCATTGAAAGAAGGCTTAGGTAGTTTAACTTTTTCTCTCATTCACCCCAAAAAGGTGTAGTTGGGCATAGGAGCCGTGCAAGGGAGATACGGCAGAGTGGTTCAGAGGTTCAAATATCAAGAGGGGAAGAGCCATCGAT
The DNA here is from genome assembly GCA_010110895.2 of Picea sitchensis. Taxonomy (NCBI): domain Eukaryota; kingdom Viridiplantae; phylum Streptophyta; class Pinopsida; order Pinales; family Pinaceae; genus Picea; species Picea sitchensis. The sequence continues at coordinate 69,172 of SNQJ01S0070002.1, forward strand.
CCGAGCCATAGGGACCATTAGATCTACACGTAGGATCGTGTATCCGGGTTTCGTGGGTCGAAGTCCCGTAAAAAGTGCATCAGGAATCACGATATTGCGATACGCGATATCCTGACAGATCTAAACTTTCCATCAGTTGGGACGTGTGTCACAAGGCCTAAAAAATTAGGGTTTCGGCGTATCGGGAGTCTTGAGGATAGGATACTCCAACAGTGTGGAATCGCGAAACGCAATATTCCGACCGTGAAAGGATAGTGGGGCCACAGGAGGTTGTAGAGGATAGGTGGCGCACCGTATCGGAGTTCGGGCAAAGTAAAGTCCCGAAACCTTTGGCATTAGGATTCGCGATCCCGCGAAGTCCTAAATCCCGATAGAAGTGACGATAAGTGGAAAATTCAACTCGCACGTGTGCGTAGGAGTTTCGGCGTATCGGGCATCGGGAGTCGATAAGACGAGTTGTTTGGTATCGGGAGTAGCGAAATCGTGATAGGGAAAATTCTGATACAGGTAAGAGAAGGTGAGCGTTGACTGGTCATTGGGTCTCGGGGATTCGAGAGCCCAGTGTTCGACCTTTGACATCGCGAAGTCGTGAAGTCCGATTCCCCGATAAGAAAAGAGAGGGAATCGCATGGAGAATTCTGTGGGTGCAGATTTCCCGATGGGGAAATAGAAGGATGTTTGAGTTCCTCGGGATGAAGTAGGAGAGGATCCTGTGAGCAGACGTGCCCCGAGGAGCGCGCTTGTGCCATTCTTCTACCTTTTATGCTCTATGCGCCATATCCCTTCAATGCACCATTCCTCAACTGTGCATTTCTTCTCCTGCGCTCTGCCTCCTTGCACACCCCTGAATTCTCCTGCACAACAACAACACCTATCTCTTCTTTGTTCCACATTCTTATATTCTCTGTGCTCTTTGTGCATGCAATATTCGCAATGCCTCTACATTCTCACTCTGCGCCAAATTCCTCCACATCTCGAGTGCTCTGCCTCATCATCATCGTGACTCTTCAACTTCTTCGGTAGTTTTTACCACGTGTTCAACATCACTGGATGTTCTGTCTAGATTTCTTAGCTTCTCTGGTAGTTGAGGCTCTTCATCTTCTCTATCTTTGATGAGCTTATCCTTTCTATTTTCATCTACAGAATTCAATGCTCATCCACCTGTCAATCCCTTTAAGAGTTGTCTTTCTTCACTGGACGAAGCTTGGAGACTCCTCATCTCCTCTGGCGATCACACATAGTCTCTTCGAATCTTCTGGCAGAAACCATCAATGGTTTCTAGAAGTTACACTATGAGGAGCTACATTAGCCCTCTGATTATGCTCAAATTCACCTGCACCATTAGATTTACTCTGAAGAGTATTGTCGTTATTTACCCGTTCGCACTTTCGTAATTCGGAGATTCTGCGATGAGACATCTTGAGCCTCCATGTTGCGAGCTCCAAAAAGGAGCTTGGCTGCTCTAGCTCCCTCCTCTACATGACCAAAGGTGGTGACCACAGGCTGCGCTAAAAGGTGCTGCAAACTAATGATTTTCATCGACCCTGATCGACGGACCACGATCTCGATGAATCAATGGTCCAGATATTTTCGCGATCTCGCATCGCGTTGTTTCTAAGATGGAGGTTCTCGTCACTCCAATTCATGATAGGCAAAGCTCCGAGATGGAGCTTAGATCAATGGTCCACGTTCTTGGTGATCATATGGTCCTGATCTTTTCATGATCTCGCATCTTGTTGTTCCTTAGATGGATATTCTCGCCACTCAAAGTCGCGATAGGCGAGACTCCAAGATGGAGCTCAGATCAATGGTCCTCATTCTTGGTGATCTGACGGTCCTGATCTTTTCATGATCTCACATCTCGATGATCCTTAGATGGAGATTCTTGTCACTCTAAGTCGCGATAGGCGAGACCCCGAGATGGAGCTCAGATTAACAATCCTCGTTCTTGGTGATCTGACGGTCCTAATATTTTCGTGATCTCGCGTCTCGCTGATTTTTAGATGGAGGTTCTCGTCACTCCAAGTCGCGATAGTTGAAGTTATGAGATGGAGGTTAGATCAATGGTCCAGAATCTTGGAGTATTGACGGTCCATATCTTCTCACGATTTCGCCACTTCGCGATTTCGTCGCTTCGCAATTTCGTCCACCTTGCGATTTCATCACTTCGCGATTTCGCCACTTCGTGCTCTTTAATGAACATGTAGGTTCTCTCTGATCCAACGATGGTCAGATATTATGCTTAGATATGATGCCTGAGATCTTTCCTCCTCTTCTGCACGTCTTTTTGTCTACATTTAGATCTGACGACCATCGGGAATTCAAGATAGGATCCAACGATCACTGACGCTCCTCCTCTCGAGCTTACACATCCTCCTTACTTGGAAGAATTTCTAAGTTTCAAGGGCCTCGAACTTTGATCCACCTGACGCTATCTCTCTTGAGCTTTGGCAATGGGTTAACCTCATTCCTGGTGCGTACCTACGCACTGCGTTCGACTCTGCGCTAATTCCTCCTGAGCTTACTTTGTCCTTGTTTTGCCTTCGCTGCATACTCTGATCTTTCCATCAATGACAAGCAAACGCTGCCTATAAAACATGCCAACAATAGTTTGGTTTTTGAAATTCTATTGTTATTTTGGTGTTTAGGATTCTAACATACAATTTGGAATTGAATCAAATTACTAAAAGTTCAGTTGGTTATGTATCACCTTTAATGCATTTACAATATATTTTGTGTGCCTCAACCTCCAATTTACATAAATTATCATAACAAACTCGTTCATTCTCCAACTTTGTATAACTCTTATCTTAAGTTCCGAAATTTCATTTATGATCTATCCATCACATTTGTAGTGTGTTGTTACTTTACTTAAATTTTTCATTATGGGTACCTATCTTAGTTTAATCCATAGGGATTAAACTAATTTGATTTATGCTTGTCAAATTCATCCTCGTTTCATGTGATGGTTAATTGTCAGTCTTGAAAATTAGTTGGTAATTTTTTCACTTCTCTTGATTTGATTCACATTAGATTAGTTAAATGTAAGATTGATTTGATAGGATTTGTGGAAAACGACACCTATGTTCCTTGGTTTTAATTTTTGAATCATTGGATTCCTTAGATATGCACCTTATACATTTCAACCGTTGGCTAAAATGTCACAACCTAGGGGCATCCAAACCATCAAAATCACCTGGGGATCGCACCCGACCTCGGCTGCACGAACCTTTAACATGGATGGATTTTTGGATGTCTCCTCTCGACTAAACACACTGTAAGGGTATTGAACTCTAGTCACCTAGCAAACGAAACCCACACCTTAATATGCAACTTATTTATTAAAAACTTGTTCAAATTTTTATTTTTTACGCTAGTATTTATATTAATATCATACAAAAAAATTTACAACAATAACCACCCGTGGCCTTCCATTAAGGAAACCAATCCATAGAGAGTCAAAATTCATAGCCATTGTTTTCTTATCCCTAGCTATCATCGGAAGATCCTATATATTCCCACATAGTATATCAAGGAAACTAGAAAATAACTAGAAAAAAAAATGCATTTATTAATTGAGCATGATAGAAATCATGGTTGTATCAATCTGGCATGCCCAATAAGGTTTATTCCTAATACATCTCTTTTTGCGTGTGGTATTTTGGCATGGGATCCTTCTTCATGTTGATATGGTTGGAGGCATCTCTGTAGTGACCAAACTTGGTGCGCTTCCCAATGTTATAGCATTGCATGATGTTTTCTTTTCTCACGTCAAAGTTATTCTTCCTCCACGGTCCAAGTTTTAAAACTCCATCTTTCCTTCTATATAACAACTCTAAAAACTTTCTTCAATGTGTTATATCACACATCCCAAATTTTCTTGTCACACTTAAAAAATTTACCTCATTTGACACAACACCCTAGAGAAAACGCTCTCCTTTGTGACACACTTTTAACGCCTCTAAATTTTTTGTCCAATGTGTTGTGTCACACTTGAAAATTATTCTCCTGTGACACATCACATCGATGAATAATTTCCTTGACATGATAATCCCTCTCCTCCATGTCAAATTGACCAAAACTTTTGCATCTTTAAATATTTTGAGCATGCAACGTATCATGCCACAAATTTTTGTGGTATAATACATCATGCCCTTAAACGTTTTCCCTCACATGAAAAAAATAATAAAAATTCTTCGAGTCTTCACGTCCCTCTTCATATAACATGAAATTTGTCTTTGTGTGATACCAGATATATCACACAAAGTTTAACTTCGTGTGATACTCATAGTGTCACGCAAACTTAAGTTTCATGCAATAAGACAAAGTTTCCAAGTTTTCCTTAATTCAAATATTCTGGAATTTTCCTAATAATTCTACATTATTTTTCCCTTGTAGGCTGAGGGTGTAACACTCCTTAAGATTCTCATACACTTATAATAGGATGCAAGGATGATGCACTGCTAAATTCATGAAGTTGATCCTTTGGGGTTATAGTCCCAAATCAAATATTTCATCCATCTACCCAACTCATGACATCCTGGACCACCCATCACAAGAATATCATATTGCATATAGCCATGGAACTAGATTGTCTATGCAGTACAAAGGCACACACCACTCTACAAAGTGAAAATGGAATCTACATCCCCTATGTCAAAGATTAACTAGACTTCATTCTTTATCATGCTCAATTAATTGGGACAATATCATCAAATGAATTCCATGAACACCTCATACAAATATTATGGACCACATACATGATTTTCCTATACCAAATATCACATATCCATATCCATCGTTCTTCATCTAAATGGTCATGTTGGCCCTCTTCAAATGTTTACTAATATGAAATATCATAAAAAATATAGTCGACACTTAAACACATATAACTATATCATAACCTTCTTAACATCTCCATGAGAATGTACACAATGATTCTAAGGGAATCCTTCCAACCAAGAAGCATGTCAACCATTTAAAGGAGGTCAATTGGTCCCATGACTTCTTAAATACTTGAAAGAATTAAAGATAACTTATAATCCATAGGGATTAAACATCATTTTTAATTTCTCTATGTTCCATGCAAGTTCTATAACAATGTACATGTATTCGTTATGAGAAAACATATTTGTAACAATAAGACATCATGAAGGGTGAGTCCTAAGGGATTATTTAAACCTTAAGTTCAAAAACCAAACATTTATGACTTTCACTCTTCCATGTAATTTCACAATGACAATAAAACATCAGAAATCAATTACACATGATACTATCCATTCACAAGAATAAATGTCATCTCATTTAACAACTAGCAACAGAGATAAGATGACTTATCTGGTTAGACTTGTTGCTCCATCCAACTTACTAAGGGTGAGTGATTTTCTACCCAACTATAGGCACATCTACACGTATCCTTTCTATAGTTGGCCACCCCCTGGATAGACCATGATACCACAAGGGAAAACTTGGGAAACTCTAAGAAATTTTAGAAAGGGGTAAGCTCTCCAAAGGTCAATTCCACAGGGAAGACTCCTCATGGCTCTCAAGAATCCATGATTCTTGGTGGCCCTTCCCACTAGATCAACATAGCATAAGATCAAGCTCCCCTTCTGTACTCCAAAGTTCCTTAAGGAACTTCTCCCATAATTCTTCTAGTGCACCCAATTAGGCCCCAAATATGTTGTCTTAGGTTTCAGTAATGTTAGGGGCTTCCCACACGAAATTCTCATCTCAATTCACTAGTTCTACACACTAGTTCTACTTCAAAAATGGATTATCTTGAATCTCCTTCTCACTACACACTTTTCTACATCCAAAGTCTATAGCTAACCCATTCATGTGAATATTTATTTCATTCACACAATATTCTCTTCTCATCGTACACCCACACACATAGGTCTCTTCCCTCGACTCCTCTCCCTTTACCTTCAACTTACCTTCAATTTATGGGCACAATTTTCCATGGAGAAGTTTCTAGGGAGTGATTTGACATTTACATAATGTAACATTTACAAATTTAATAATAATGTAACATTTACAAATTTAACATGGCACCATAATGATTTACCCATGACGAAAATAAGCAACAATCATCGTAATTAATATTAGTTTAGTTAGGAAGGGGTCACATGGGTATGTGATAGACCCTCCCCCTTAAAATAACATCATTTTCGGTGTTCACACAATTCTTGGTTCTCTATTTATTGCAACAATACACCAATTTCTTCATTCTTCAACTGTACCAACATCATCATCCTCAAGTATTTTGTCATTTGTCATTTGTATTGATTGTCTGGCCACCTCTAGATTTATGGAATTCCAACATATGCCTGCAACATTATCAATCTATTATTCATATTAGAAACTTCTTATACATAAAACATTCCACTGATGTTCACAACTCAATATAGAGTATATATTTGACACAATACTTATCTATATGATCATGGATTTGCTTCAAGTGGCTACCACATATAGAACTCAACTCATTGTTTTCTTTGGCATATCCAATGAACTCGTGATCGAAGCTAGCATGCTATTCATTCAAGTCTTCGCTTCCTTGTAGTTACTCACCCTCCAGGCTCATGCATCCCCTTCTCTGTTACACATTCCCTTGGGTGATCCATCATTTTCCAAGGATTCCTCATAATCAAAGAGCATTGAGATTTACAGAGTCTTACAACTAAGGCATCTCCCAATTTTCTCTAACATATCATAGCTCATCATAATGGAAATTATGACATACCATAGGGTTTTTGTGTCCTAATAATATTCTCTTCTCTATGTTTTCTAACTCAATAATCATAACATGTACTTCCTAGATAGATCCATCATCTCACCTGTATCATATACATACAGTTACCATGAGATATCATCATTACAAATTTTAAATTAATATTTTTTAAAATCCGTATCACATAGAAATCAAGTTCCACTTATAAATTTCAAATCTATTTCATAAAGAAAACCATATTTCCCAAGTATGAGATTATTTCTCATAACATTTAGCTTTTACTGTAGTGGATGTTGGTCTTCCTCATGGGAATACACTTGTTTCCATGTCCAATACCATTCTACTTGCAACCTGAATATTTTAATCAACCAACCAATGAGATAATTTAAGTATAATATCTTTTACTGAAGCATGCCAATAGCTTACACAAAACCTTTAAATTCATACACACTAATAATTCCATTGTCATACGAAATGAAATGATCATTCATTGTGTGTGCATTGCTAGCACGCTCATTATTATGCAATGAAATCAAATGTTAAAGTTATAACTATTGTGCCAATGCCAATGGACAAATGCATAGAATGCATCCCGAAATTGATTCTCAAAATACCACACCTCTATATCATGTATTCCATCATGGCAAATTTGGAAGGTCAAGCCAATGCCTCAACACATCATCTAGCCACCTCCCTAACACTTTATTGACCCTATGGACACCTTACTCCTTATTCTAACACAACACCATCCACATGCCCCTTGAGAATCATGTCTTTATTACTGATGCTCTTCCGTGTTGGTAAGTAGGTTACAATATAGGACCTAAATCAAATAAGGAGACCATTCGACATTTGTGTGGCACCATAGCCTTTTCGTGTCCCTCATCTTTATGGTTTCACACATGGATATCTCTTTTGACATCCATTATCACACAATCCTTGCATTCACTCAATGTATGCCACATAATTCATATCATGAGCATATTTACTCATTCATCCATTCAATCAACTCAGTTATGACATGCTTATTCATGATTGTATTTCAAGGATTGTATCAATCTCCATGTACCAAAGGTTCCTCCCTCTGACATACCCCATAGAGGTATCAATGTCATGTATGTCTTTAATCATGAATCATATCATTAGGGATATAAAATATACTTGAAGAATCTATTACCCAATTCCTTTCATATTCCCTACTTATTATGGCATGACCAATATCATACTTGCATGGTCGTGGACATCATTCTTGATGTTACCCGACTGGCGGATACCTCCTGGGAAATCACATGGCTCCTTTATTAATATTTCATCAATCATTCTCTCATATTAATTCCTTTAACATACCCCAACCCAATCGAGGTCCATTAATTGCGGAAATACCCATAAAAAGAAAACATTATGCTAAATAATCCTATATCCTACTAGCTACATGAATACACACAGATTTAACCATTCAACTACCATTAATTCAAATACAGCTACAACATGATGAAATAAACATGATTGCAATTAATTAACTTATAAAAAAACATATAAAACCATTCACATATATAGATTTAAAACATAACAATTTAGCTCATAAAGTAACATAGAACACAAATACACACTTATCTTTTCAGAATAGTTTCTCAACCTGCTGCTTGGGACGAACGTTCCACCCAAGAATATAATTTTTTTCCCATATATCAATAGCAAGTGACCCTCAAGCTGGGGCTAGTAATCAACAAAAGAGGGTGCCTCTCATAGTCCACTACAACTCAGATATCCCAGAACCCACTAGTATTCTCCTATAGCTATCCCGATTTCCACCATATCTCTTCCTCTTGACCTGACCAACCTAAGGAATGCACCCATTCACTACTATCATTACATCGGGCATTCCATTTTTTTATCAGGGTCTCTCTGGCACAGTTGACCATGAATCTCACTAATGGGAACTCAAAGAAATTCACTGCTAGGAAAACTCCCAGGAAATAAAACAACTAGCTTGCTACTATAGTGCAACTTACACTGGAGTTCACTCTTCATGCTTGACAACTTGGTTCTTCTGCAATTCTAAAAAAAATCTTTTTCATTCTTCAATAGCTCCAAAAATGCTCCAAAATTCACTCTCCATCATTGTTCCAACTCCAAAGCTCCTTTTGTCCTTATTCTTCTCTTGCTCATGCAAAAACATAACTGTCTAAAAATTGTTGTTCCACCCATACACATTTCCTCTCTTTTCCCCAAGCAAGTTGACTCCCACACTCCCAAATTTTGATTGTACTTCAAGCCCATGCTACCAATAACTATGGGATGTGACTTATCACACCCACCCTCTTAGATGTATTCAATGATTGTGCTCTCATACACTCAAACATAAAATAAAAGGTTGTCCCCAATGATAATAAAATTCAATAAAGTGGTTTTGGATTAATACCCATAAATAATTTCCCCCTTGGACCCCTCTTAGACTCTCCCTTCTCTTGTGGAAAACCCAACCCCCATCTTTGTCCATGTACACCAGTAGTTGGCATCACATTTTATTTATTAACATTCAGAAATACAATTCACATATTAGATCATTTGGCCACAACCATACATTATGCATTAATTAAACCAAGGATTATAGTGGGTATATTACATTCCCCCTCTCCTACAAATTTGTACCATCCTTGGTGCAAAAAACTATGCCGGTAAACATATACAAATTTACATCATAATATCCAAAAAACAAAATTTTGCAATTTGTTCACCCTCCAACAATAGTTCCAACCATAATATCATGTTGTTAGTCCATCAGGATGTACCAATCTTTTATAATGGCTCCCAACGCAGGTTGGATAGGAAAAATATGAGATGTGCTTCCAGAACTCTAGCTGCCCAAAATGTAGTCTTGCATTTTTATCTTATATTTTCTTCAAAATTGACAAAAATTTGTCGGTATTCCTCCCACATGGTTTCTTTGTGCTCCCATGTTGCATATTCAAGACCATAGTAAATCTATTGAACCTTTACCAAAATAACAAATTTGTTCTTAATCACTTTGACTTTTCGGTCTAGAATGTGCACTGGTTCCACCCATAAATTTTCTTCGTGCTCCACCTAGATTATAGTACAATAAATTATGTGGTTAGGGTTAGACACATATTTCTTTAATAATGACATAATAAATACATTATTCACTCTCATAGATGCAGGAAATACTAGCATGTATGCAACTAACCCTATCTTTTCTAAGATTTCAAAAGGCCTGAATTATCTTGCTACTAATTTTGGGAAATTTCCTAATCTTAGCAAACTTCACTTTGCTTTCACTTTCAAGAATACATGTTCATCCAGTTTAAAATGTCTGAAAACCCTGCTCTTTTTTGCATAACTGTTTTGCCTATCTTCGGAAACCTTTAAATTCTTCCTGGTCCTCACCATATTCTCTTCCACTTCCTTCAATAAATTTAGTCCAATAACAACTTTATCTGTTCGGTTATCCCAACTCACTGGTGTGTTACATTTTCTTCCATACAATGGTTCAAATGGGCTCATTTTTATTGATGCTTGATACCCATTATTGTAAACAAATTTCACCAAGTGGATGTAATCCTCCCACTTTGATTGCTGGTCCATTACATACATTTTGAGCATGTATTCAATTATTATATTTGTCTTCTATGTTTTCTCATCTAATTCTTGGTGATATGTTATACTTAGATTTAAATTTGTCCCAAAGACTTTGAATAAACCCTTCAAAAAATTAGATGTAAACTTGGGATATCTGTCTAAAATTATTGCCTTGGGCACTCCATGTATCCTAGAAAATTCTTTCATGTATATTTATGCAATATTGGTTTCCTTGCGAGTCATCTTTACTATAACAAAATGTGCAACCTTAGTCAATTTTCCACCACTACCATGATGGAATAATTCAGCTTCATTTTTCTAGGCAACTTAGTAATAAAATCCACTGTAACAACTTCCCACTTCCATTTTGGAATGGGAAATGGATGTAATAGTCCAGCTGGATTTTTATGTCCAGTCTTCACTTTCTAGCACTCTAGACACCTAGCTATATAATTATCCACTTCCTTCTTCATTCGTAGCCAAAAATACTAGCTACTTACATTGACAATTGATTTCTTATATCTTGGGTTCCCAACATATGGAACACTATGCATTTCTCTCAGCACTATATTTTTCAACTCTATTGAATTTGACACATATACCTTGCCTCTGTACATGAGGATTCGAAACTTTTTCAACTGAAAGTCTTTAAATTTCTATTGTAACTTTCCTTGTTGTACCGTTTCTTTCATTTAAAAATAGTGCTGATCTAAATTTGTTACTTCAATAATTTTATCTTTCATATAAGTCTTGTACATAATGATGGCTACAATATGCATCTCATGTGCTCTCCTACTGAGTGCATTAGCCACCTGATTTTCTTTTCCTTTGATATGTTTAATTTCAAAGTAATATTCACTATGAAATTCAAGTCATCTAGTTTGTCTGACATTTAATGTGGGTTGTCCAAACAAACGTTTCAGACTAAAGTGGCCCCTCCTTAGCTCAAATACTCTCCCCATGAGATGATAATGTCTCCCATTTAAAAAAAAAATATTAACATAATGATGTTAGAAATAATTATGCTAAGACTAAAGTATGTATTCATATAATTAAACCCTATCACTTCTTATCAAACATAAAAGAACTTGGTAATTAATGCAAAGAATCTATGAAAGGAACAAAATACAATGATTTTTTTTCCCGATCTTGTAAGCTTAGAAACCATTTTCAAAGCAATCTAAAATAGGAAGGAAGCCTTGATGTATAAATACAAACACATTATTCAATAGAAGTTTCTACCTCATTTATTTTAGATTCATAGATGAGTAATGAATTTATGATTCACATCTATGATATTGCTTCACTCTATTGCAAATAAAAAACACTAAATCTATTTTCATTGCAAGTCTATGTGGATTCTGCATCATAAGTAGACATGCCATGCATAATTACATATAATTAAAAACATGTAATTACAATGTTCATGTTGAAATGACCAATCTGAACTTGATTGGAAAAAATTAACTATTGCCATTGGCATTCCTTCAAACCCATATCTCATCACTAGAGCCTAATAAGTTTACCCATCAAGTAGACCTAACCCAAGTTCAAATGTCACCCCAACCACTTCAAAAAATCCCAAAATAAACTCTAGATCCTATTCCTTTCAAGCCTCCACAAGTAGAGGTCTATATTTCACAAGGAAAAGCAAAAAAAATATCCTTACCAAATACTTTTATAGCAAGATTTGCCTCACCATTGTTGTCTTGCATAGAGGGCCTTTTTCCTTTTCCCTATGCAGACTTGTCATCTGTTTTTTATGAATCCAGAGCCAAAAATATACAATTTTCCACATATACGCTCCCTATCATCTATGCAAGATGCGTATAAGCTGGTTGCTCCACTACAACCCCCGTACATCGGGATTTGTGCCAAAAAATACAAAAATGAGGTCGGGTTTCCATGTCACGACAGAAGATATCTGATCTTTGGACTTCAACATACTAGAAACGTTCTAACTCAGCCCTTCAGTTGCATTCTGAAGGCTATAAAAGAACAATTTCAAGCTATGGAAAAGGAGGAGAAAGCATTCAACTTTGAGAGTAAACTTACTCTGGAGAAATTACTTCATATTGGGTCTGCATCCCTTTGTCCCTCAAGTCTGAACATAGTGTTCATCCCCCAAGCTCTTTCCCTATTGTTGACAGAACCTCATTGACTCTCTCTTATGAGCTTGCCTTTGGTGGAGGCCCAGTTGGAAGGAACTTGGTTTCTTGGTTTTGAACCGTGTTGACACGGAAGTCTGTAATGTTGTCACTTCTGCTGATCAATTATTAATAGAAATACTCCTTTCTCGTCCTATTGGTATCTTGCAAATATATGATTATTATCCATGGGCATGTTTGTAATGTTTATTAATGGATTATGCTATTTGATGTGCTAACCCCTTTATATCATCACTATGTGCTTGCTCTACTTGTTTGTTAAGAACTTATTGCAGGTATAAAGCTTTGGGTTGAAGTGCTCAACGGTGGAACATAATCAAACGTTGGATCGAGCTAGGCCTCTTTATTATATTGCACATTAATTTATATAGCATATGTTTGAATTTAGTTGATTTCTGCAGTCATACCTGTCTATTATGGTTTACCCTTGGCCATAGAGAGTTTTCCCCTCGTAACAGAAATGGCGACCATACTGGGGAGATATCTTCCTTCTAAGGGTTGACGTACTTTTTCTTTTTGCATTGCTCTTTTTCCTTTGTGTTTCTTGTCGTATTAGTGCTCGACAGATTATGTTAACTCTAGATATAAGTTTCCAGCCTTCTTACCTTTTCCTGGTCTTGTTTTGAAGCTCATACGCTCCTTCTTCCCTGATAGTCGCATATACCGGCTTGCTGTCTCACTAAAGGATGTGTATATACGCCATATTCTCTTGAACAGTCACGTATGCCACTTCCCTTTTCTTGTTTTCTTGGTTTCGTAATTGCTGGGTGAGATTTGATGATTATTGAGCCCTCTTAGGTCTTTGTAGTGCCTGTTGAGCTTCTCTAGGTTGACGGGAAACCTTTTGGGAGTTGAATTTTCGGGTGTAGTCTTTCTCTTTGTTTTTCATCCTTGTTTTCCTTGAACCATGGGTTGTTTGCTTGGCTACTTGGTATTCTACTTGAGTTATTCCATTTATACACAGTAGAATTTATATATCAGGTTGCTTTACAGTCCATGCATTTTCTCTTTAATATATTGAAAATACAAAAAAATAGGCATTTTTCATTGGTTAACATTTTTGTCTTTGAGACTTTATCATTAGCTTAGTTCATTTAGTGAAAGATTTCCTTTTACTTCTAAATTGTAGAGTTGAAATTGAAAATTGCACTGCTTTTATTAGCATATCATTCATTGAAAAGTTAAAGATAGACTTTGCATTATATCCATATTCATTTTCTGGTAGAGTCATAACATCATGAGTTTCACTTCCATATCCTTTTGAGTAATCATGACCAATAAAATTTACGTTTTAAACTAAAATTGATTAGTCACGATTTTATTTCTTAGGGTGCACAAACTAGTCTAGGATTTAGTGCCTTGGAATAGGAT